>BJCO01723309.1:0-11174 GCA_018326465.1 Flaveria floridana | reverse complement strand
CAACATCCACCTCTTTCTCAACACCACTTCCTCCAGCACCTACATCAACATCACCAGCCCTTTCACCCACATCAGCAGCACCAGCTTCACTGGAGTAACATCAAACACTAGATCTGCAGCTCCGCTCGTGCCCTCTCCTGCCCTTGATGATCCTCCAACCTTCAAGAACTCATACTTGGAGGTATCAGTAAGATGTTTCAATTCAGCTTCAGATCTTTGATTTGGCAGACCGGCTGCTGCCTTCAGCTCATTTAGCTCTTTAAACACGGTCTTTAACAATTCCTGTTGGTCCAACACCATTTTCTTTAAACCTCCAATCACTACATCCTTTGCCTTCTCCCTTATCTCTTGATTCACCAACTTAGTCTTTATCATGTTGAGTTCATTTGCCATTGAAGCACTCACGTTCCTAATCACATCTTGATCCAGCTCAGACTTGACATCTTTCCTACCAGCTTGTTCTATGAATGCCTGCTGTATGTGCTTTGTTCTTCTTTCAGACACATTTGCTGGTTCACATTCCTCAGCCCTTTTCTTACTCCTCTTCTCTTTCTGAATTCTCACCTCCTCAGCCACCTCTTCAACTTCTTCTTCAAAAACATATTCCTTTTCCTTTGAATACCTCTTCCTCTTCTTTATTGCCTCTTCTCTTCTTTTCTCTGTTTTCCTCAGCGTTCTTGTTCTCAGTTTTAACCAGCCTTCGAATATAGTTCCACCTCTCGGTTGGATAAATATTCTCCCACAGATAAGTGATCTTCCCACTAAAGTCGTGTCTAATTGCCGAACAGTCAGCAAATATCCTCGTGTTCATTTGTGCCAGCCTTTTGATTTCACCATGTCTTGGCATATTTGGAATAAGATCATCAATCAACATCTGGATAAACCTTGGGTATAGCAACCACTTTTCTTTCTTTAGGGCCATAATATTCTCAGTCATACAGTTAAAGATTAGTTTTGCAATATTGGCCTTTTGACCTCTGTAGAAGATGATAATCGCCCTAGCCAAATGAATGTTTAGCCCGTCTGATCCTCCCTTTCTATGATCCAGACACATGATAAAGACATGGGCTATATATCTCCATTCTTTTGAAAGAAGAGATTTCTTTATTTCCTTCTTTGAACCAAAAGGTGGCCATTCATATCCTATACTTCTGAATGCCTCCAGAACTTGGGCATCAGACAGTACCACTTCTGGACCATAATCTTCTTCAAGATGAAGTACCCGGGCAATAGTTTCTGCAGTGATCACTATGTCATGACCCTTAATCCTTGCAACTATCCGGGGTGGCATGGTTCCAACATCATGCTTAGCTGATCTCCAAAAGTCTCGCACGTGAAGATCATAGATGGTAGGCATATGTGAAATGACATAAGATATTGGAGATTGCCTTAACCATCTTATACAGTCTCTAAATCCCACAGCTTTGGATTCCCATCATCCAAAAGAGCCACAATGTTGAATTTATCATCAAACTTTAAATTAACCATGTTAATATGAAATGAAAAACAAAAATAGGTTAGAGAAAAATATATACAAAATAAGAGACAAAACAAAAGTAATGAAAAGTAAGATTAGGCTAGTTTTGCTGGTAGCGAAACTGTAATTTCAGTCGGCAAAATAGTTAGTTTCACTGTCAAGAAACCATAGATTCGCTGATGATAAAACATAGATTCGTTGAGTCTAAGGTATTGAGTTATGTGCATTAGTTGTTTACTAGTTTCGCTGACAACTTATTTTCTAATTTAGCCTAAGAGAAACTATATTTTGCTTTTAGTTTCTCTTAGGATTAAACTCAGGAAGTCATACCGGGCGAATCTATAGTTTCGCTGAAATTTTCCCAGCGAAACTGTCACTTGTGCTCAGACAGCATAATGTTACAGTTTCGCTCGAAACTGTGAACTTTCGTTCAGTTTCACTGAAGTATCTCACAGTCGCAGAATGAAACTGTGACTTTTCCACTTCAGCGAAACAAGATCAGCTGAGAAATTAGCAAAAACCAGATCGATTCAAGCTAAGAACAAAGTCGCCTAACACACCTAAGCATAAAACAACGGTTTATTTCATCAAACAGGAATAAGGTAAGATTTAACCGAGGTATTTGTCGAGAGAAACTATAGTTACGGTAAATTCGCACTTATGCGACTCGGATCTCAAACTGTGCAATATATACCACCTAGTTTCGCTGCGAGCAAAACTATAGTTTCGCCCGTGTATGTGAGTTGCTCACAGTTGAGCATGACGACTAGCGAAAGTATAGTTTCGCTCGGCGAAACTATAGTTTCGCCCATAGTTTCGTCTTTTTTTATGTTTATACAAACATTTGTTAAAAAATAATTTCCTCACCCCACAATTTCAACTTAAAAGGCAAACAAATAACTAAATGATTATAATATGAACAATTAGAATATAATAAAAGAAAATAAAATGAAATAAAATATCAAAAAGGATATAGTTTGTATTCTTTTCTTGAAATTTTTCTGAGAATCAAGTCTTGGCGAGATTGCTGATATGTTTGTCCCCTTAAACCCATGTCTTATTCTTTTCAACGAGTGATCTGCAACTGATTTTATTATGTCTTAGTTTTAACTAGAGAAGCTCAAGTAACTTGGTTCCCACAGACATCCGGCAAAGAACTTATCTCATCATCAAGGTTTATTAAGTTTTATCATTGATTTTGCTTGAGTAGTTCATAATTGACATAGATGCATGCATATGATAGCATGATCTTTTGACGAGACACAATAATAGACAGACTCTAAGATGATGTCTCCAGGTCTATACTTACATATAACAAAGGAGATGTACATCTTATTCCAAAAGATGAGAGCTTCAGGTCAATGCTTTCGCATAGTAGAGAAGATCATCTTAGCATGTTGATGAGAGCTTCAGGTCAATGCTTTCGCATAGCAGAGAAGATAATCACTCCAGGTCAATGTTCACGCATAGCAGAGGAGATAAACACACATTTTATTATACCTTATATACAATTTGGCTTAAAAGATGTTAGACCCAATCACAGACTAAGAACAAACTTAAGACAAAAATCCTCCACTCTCAACCAATCATTATTTACTTCGTTTTCAGGCTGAGTCTATCATGCATATCCCAACACATGCCGTTGACCTCTTTTTAACTTCTTTTTCTGGGGGTTTCTGAGAGAACAAAATTGAAAACACTTTAAAAGTATATTCTCCCCCTAAATTTCTATTTACCCTCACGAGGATAGAAATTTAATTTTGTTTTCCACATATAAAGTAAAAAATAAATAATAAGCTAAAATAAGAAGGAATATGGGATATCGGAAATTATTTTACAAATGTAAAAAATGGAAAGAGTTATTTACGAAAGCATGGCATTTAGGAAAAGAGATTTTTCAGAAAGATATTAAACCCAACATAGAGATCAGTTCATAAAAATAAAGTTTGTCAAATGTTTTAGTGAAAAGATCTGCTTTTGACTTTTAATGTCGATTGGAATAGTATCAATAAACCCTTTTTCTTGATCATCTCGGATTGGATGAACCCTCGTTTCAATGTGCTTGGTTCGAGTGTGATGAATTGGATTTTTGGCAATTCCAATAGCAGCTTCATTATCACATAAGAGTGGTGTATGAAGAAAATTGATGCCATAATCCATCATCTGATGTTAGATCCAAAGCACTTGGCAGCAGCAGCTTGATGCAGCTACATATTCAGCTTCACCTGTAGATAAAGACACAGTTGTCTGCTTCTTGCTTTGCCATGAAACAAGTCAATCCCCAAGATACTAGCATCCACCGATGACTGATTTCCTGTTCATCTTGCAACCTCCGTGATCACCGTCAGAATAGGCATGCAAATCAAAGTTTCCTCCTTTAGGATACCAAAGAACCAAACGGGAGGACCCTTTGAGATATCAAAAGATACGTTTTAACAGCCTTTTCGTGTGATTCCTTCGGATTTGCTTGATAGCGGGCACAGTAGCACACGGCGAAAGCAATGTCCAGACGACTCGCAGTGAGATACATGAGAGACCTAATCATAGAACGATAATGATGAGCATCGATGGGTTTCCCATTATCATCTGGAGTTAAGCATGTTTGAGCGGTGAATGGGGTAAGTTCAGGAGAAGCATCATCCATTTTGAATTTCTTGAGAATCTCCAGAACGTACTTTTCTTGATGAAGCAGAATGCCATCAGGCTTTTGTTCAACCTGTAACCCCAAGAAAAAGCATAACTCCCCCATCATGCTTATTTCAAAGCGATCCTTCATCACTTCTTCAAACTCTCTACATAGTTTTTCATTTGTTGACCCAAAACTGATGTCATCAACGTACACTTGAACAATTAGCATTTCACCATAAACTTCTTTCTTGAATAGTGTCATATCTATGGTGCCACGAGAGAAGCCTTTGCTGAGTAGATATTGTGTCAAGGTTTCATACCAGATGCGAGGTGCTTGATGTAACCCATATAAGGATTTATCAAGCGTATACACTTTGTCTGGAAAATCTGGATCCTCAAAACCTAGAGGCTGACAGACATATATCTCCTCATCAATGTTTCTATAGAGAAATGCACACTTTACGTCCATTTGAAGACCTTAAAGTTCTTGTGAGCGGCGTGACCAAGAAAAATTCTGATATCTTCAATGCGAGCAGCCGGAGCAAATACTTCAGTATAGTCAATACCTTCCTCTTGAGCAAAACCCTGAACAACCATCCTAGATTTGATTCTGATAATAACTCCTTGATCATCTGGTTTGTTTCGAATGACCCATTTAGTCCCGATGGGAAATTTATTTGGAGGAAGATCGACTAGTTACCAAACTTTCAATTTCCTGAATTACAAAAGCTCCATTTGCATAGATTCAACCCAGCTTGGGTCCTGAAGTGCTGCTGTGACATTTTTAGGTATAATTTGAGATGAGAAACATGCATAGAGACATTCATTTATCAATCCAGATTGACTTCGTGTCCTCACTCCATCGGTAATGGAACCAATGATGTAGTCGTGTGGGGGGTTTTTTAGGGTTTTGAAATTAGTGTTAAGGCTTAATGGGTTTGAATGAGTTGAGGATTCAGTTTAGGATGGTTGGGAAGGAGAAGATGGTTGTGATTGAGGAATTGGTTGTGGTGTAGGTGTGGGTGGGATATCAAATGGAGATGGAGGATCAATTGGAGGTTGTGGTTAAGGTTTGGGTTGTGGGGGTGGATGTGGCTGTTGTTGTGGTTCAGATGGAGGATAGATTTGCACACTCGTTTAAGGAACAACATCATCATCAAAATTGGAAGATTGAATGATTTGAAGACAGTGTTAGAGTTACAAAACCATTCTGCGTTTGACCCCATGTTTGGTGAATTTGACTCTTGCCAATTAGCATAGAAGGATTCCTGCACAATGTGTGTCCTTTTATTTTACACACGATACGCCTTTTGTGAGGAAGAATAGCCAATGAAGAAACATTCGTCAGAAACAACACCAAACTTTGACTTCTGTGCTTACGTATTTAGCAAGATGCAAAAGCAACCAAATGGACGAAAGAAGTCAATCAAGGGTTTCCGTTTATGAAGAAGCTCATACGGAGTCTTCATCTTGTCTTTTACGATAAGCACCCTGTTTAGTACATAAGATGCACAATTTACTGCATCCGCCCAGAAAATAATTGGAAGCTTTGACTCAATCAGCATAATTCTTGCTGCTTCGATAAGCGTCTGATTCTTTCTTTCAGTGACACCGTTTTGTTGAGGTGTCCTCGCAACACTAAACTGTCTGAGAATGCCTTTGCTTGCACAGAATGAGTCAAAGATGTGATTTTTGAATTCGGTTCCATTGTCGCTTCTGATGGCCATAACCTTCCATTTGATGATGGTTTCAATTGACAGGATCAACTTCTGCAACTCTTCTGCGGTGTCACCTTTATTTGTGAGAAATCTTACCCAAGAATATCTAGAAAAATCATCTGTAACAACCAAAAAATAAGATTTCTTAGCGATAGATTTAACATTTATAGGACCAAATAAATCAGTATGTAACAATTGAAGGGGATGTGAAATGGTATTTTCAAGCTTAAGCTTGTGTGGCTTTTTGTGCTACTTTCCTTTAGCACAAGCCATGCACATTTCTACCACTAAAAAATCTTTAAGTGGTAGCCCCCTAACAAGATTGTTTTTAACTAACTTATTTATTATTTTAAAGTTAACATGTCCTAAATGTCTATGCTATAAAAAGGATTTGGATGATGAGGCCTTTGAAAGAAGACATGTCACAGTTGAGGTAGATTCTGTTGATCCCATATCCAGTAGGTATGTATCATTCCTCT
This sequence comes from Flaveria floridana, assembly GCA_018326465.1. NCBI lineage: Eukaryota > Viridiplantae > Streptophyta > Magnoliopsida > Asterales > Asteraceae > Flaveria > Flaveria floridana. The sequence continues at coordinate 4,872 of BJCO01723309.1, read as the reverse complement.
TTAGAAATCACATGATTATTAAATTCTCTGGAACAGTGAACTCAGGTTTTAGGAATAAGCATTCATTGGACATAAACAATACTGGAATGTCTTTATCACATATTTGTGATACACTCAATAAGTTGAATGCCAGTTCTGGAACGTAGTTCACTTTCTCCAGAGTCAATGAACCATTTGAAACTTCTCCCTGACCAATGCAACATATGCCTGGAACATATCCTCCATTTATTATTCTATAGTTAGTGAGGAGATCCTTTAACCTGGTCATATGCCTGGAACATCCGTTATCAACATGTCATAAGCTATGGACAGCTTTTCTTGAATGATCCTGGCATTAGAACACAATGATCATTAGGTTTTGGAAATAGGATCCCAAGTTTTGACTAACTTGGGTTTTGAATCATAAGAATTTTTACAAAAGAATATATTTACAAAGTGATTTAATCTACTTCCCAAAGAACGAATATGTACATTTTTATCAACATATTTAGGACATTTTTTAATCACATGATCATCCTTCCCACATTTAAAGCAATGTGATTTCAAACCTTTCTTTTTGTAGTTAGGAACAAGATTATGATCAACTGCAATATCTTCCTCAGAATCTGTCATATGTGAATCAAAATTGTTGCATGTTTCATATAATGCTTTTACATTTTCTTTTAAGACCTTAATTTTGACAGATTCTAATTCATTTTCATTAATGATTTTAATTTCTGAGGAAGAAGTTGTTTCTTTCGGTTCAGAAATCCGAATTGGAGTAAAAGATGGGATATTATGAGAGTGGAACTTCTCAAAACAGTTTGAGTTGGTAAGTCTTACTAAAGCTTCATTTGAAACTTCATCATTTTCATTAACACAAGCATTGATAACATTTGAAATGAGCTAGAAACATCTGATGACAAATAAGATGGACTAGAACTAGAACTATAAGAGCCACTGTCTGAACCAGACTGCAGGGATGCAAAACTACTTAAGCTAGTGTCTTTCAAAGACTTTTTAGAATTACAAAAGCTATGACTAGAGCTGCCTAAACCACTACTGCTACCGTAACCATAATCTTCTCGAATCTCCTTATGATTGACTCCTTCTAAACCTGCATGCAAACTGTTAGTATCACTTTGAGTCAAGTCATTTGTTGGATGAGGTGTAGGCATATGTGAATAACAGTAAGTACTTGGAGGAGGATAAACATGAGTGGTTTCGTCAAATCCCAACCCTGTCTTAAGTCTAGCCTCCCTTTGCTTCTTGCAAAGATACTCATGTTTCATCCTAGATATTGTCCATTTTCAAGCTTGGTTTTCAATTTGCTTGTTTCAAACTTAGCAAGAGCTACACATTCAGTTAACGACTCTATTTCAACATTTATTTCCAAAAGATTTCTCTTTAAATGCTTATTTTCTTTCAAAGCTTCATTCAATTTGATGAAATATTTAGACTCATTTATTTGAAGTTCCTTATTTATTTGTTTTAGCTCTTTTTCATTTTCTAATAATAACCTATTAGCTTTATAAACTCCAAATAATCTAATTTTACATGGAGAAGAACACATATCTTAAATTACCTCATAAGGAAGGCCCATGACCACTTTCTCGGCAGCTATGGCTTTTTCACACTGATAGACTGGGGTTTTCCTCTTCCATTCTTCTTCCTTCTGCTTCTCTGCTTCCATGCAGCTTTTCTGTTCTTCACTTGCTTCCTCTTTCATTTCTTCCTTTTACTCCAGCTTAACCTCCATCTTCTCTACCTGCTTTTGCTTTCCACATTCTTCAGCTTCATCAATCTTCTGTTCTTTAACTTCTTCAATTTCCCTATATTCATCCTTACTTTATTTCCTGACACTACCATTACAAGCTTCTTCCATAACTTCATCCTTAAATTCACTGAAAGGATCAAACTCTTCCACTGACTCCTCCTCTATCCTCACCACCTCAGCTACTAACGCATGATTGATCTCTTCCTCTGTTTTCATAATCTCTACACTCTAGTCGAAGGTGGAAATCAAGGCTGTTTCTTTCTTTTGCTTGGCTTCTTCCTTTTCAATAATCGGGATAACCTTTGAAGTTCCAGCCATTCCAGGTTCAATGATCATTAGAGATGAACATTCTCTTTTAAAGTTCCCCAACTGTTTGCAATTGAAACATCTCAACTTTGATTTATCAAAACCAAGCTTAGAATTTTGGTTATGATTGCCAAAGTTCTTTCTTCCAGTACGCTCCATAAATCTCCTTGAACTCAGTGTGAGCATTGCCATTTGCCATTGAATATCAGTTTCCTCTAAATCATCAGGATCCACCTGATACATGTCCTCAACCATCATCCCCTTCCCTATTAGCTCTCCAGCAACTATGGCTTCATAACTGTGAATAAACATTCCAAATAGTGCCATGGTATCAGAAGGAATTTGTGTGGTGACAGATATCTTTAAGCTTGAACCAATACTTGAAGATCCACCACTGGCCTTGTCTGACATAATAATTCCTGTATATCCACCATAAGCTGCACCATACATAGTCGAGTTTGCAGCGGATGAAATCAATGCAGCATTTTGAGGATATATTGTGGCTGGCGCCAAGGATTGATTTTATTCCCTTTTTTTCAGATCTAAGTCAGAGGATTTCAGTTTGTTAATTACATTCATAAGCTTGTAATCAGCAAAGTTTCTCTCCTGCTTTAGCATCCTCACTTGTAAGCTCCATTGGGGTAGAAAAGAGTCTAAGAGCTTGGTGACCTGCTCATGATTACCCAAATGCTCATCATACTTCTTCAGAGTGCTTGAGACTGACAAAAATCAATTGGTAAGATCAGTAAGGCTTTGATTCTTATGTACGACAAATGAATTAAACTCCTTCTCAGCTTGGGCTTTCATGTCCTTCTTTAGATCTTCATTTCTATCATAGAATTCACATAAGGCATCATGACAAATTGGGAACGTTTTCAACCGAAACAAGAATGAATTAATAACGTTTCAACCGAAACAAGAATTGGGAACTCGGGGGCAAAGTACGGGGACTAAACATGACAAATTGCCAAACTAGGGATGGGTATAAATACCCCACACCAGCCCTAGCACCCACACTTCTACTTCTTCTTCTACCTTCTTCTTCTTCTTCACCTTCTTCACCATTCTAGCACCAAAACCACTCCATTTGGTCTCGTTTTCATCATCTAGAAGTCACCTACAACCTAGTCTACTCCATCCTTGCTGGTAGACAACTTGATTGTCTCGTTTCTTGCTTGATTTCACTTCTGCGTTTTCTAGGGTTTCGGGTGCTCGGGTTCATCCGAGCACATGAGGTCGTGTGGGCTTGTGTGTTGGATTTCTGAGTGTGCTTCTTGTTTAGACATATTAGAATAGGTATTCTGGAGGTCCTTGATGTGTGAAACCCGTGCCCGGAGCAGCTGGACGCTGCTCGGTGCTTCAGCAGTCGCGACCTGCTGTACAGGGCGACTGGGCCTTTCAGGCGACTGAGCCGTGCGACTGGGGTGAGTCGTGCGACTGAGTCCATGCGTATGGGTGTGTCGTGCGACTGAGCCGTGCGATTGGGTGAATCGCACGACTGAGTCATGCGCCTGAGTGGTGCGACTGGGTACGTCGTGCGACTGAGTCTGTGCGATTGTGCTTGTGTGCGATTGTGCGTGAATCGCACGACTGGAGGTCTGTTGCGCGAATGAACGTTGAGTCACGCGATTGGATGTTGAGTCATGCGACTGGGTGATGCATGGTACGACTGAGTGCTGAGACGCATGGATGAAGGTCCAATTGCACGAATGAAGCTGATTCGTGCGAACGGAGGTTGATTCATGCGGTTGAAGTGTCAGTCGTGCGTCTGGTCCTGTTGTGCGATTGAAATGGTTGTGTGTGAGTCCTCCCTTGTGTGTGCGTGGTGTGCGTTGTCATGTGGTGTCAGGATGAAATCCACGCGGTTACCATTACTAACGATGAGTCTTCAAAATTAAACTTAACAAGTTTACTAATAATCTTTCAAGATAAACCAACCTTAATATATATTACAACTGTGAAAAACTCATTTGTAGACATTAATACCTAATAAGTAGTAACTAGTAAAATGAAACATTTACACAAACATCAATGGTAATGGTGACGGGTCCTAGTGTTAGATCTATATAAGATCAAATGTGTATGTCTGCTTGTGGATGCTACCCGCGACCGAACCGAAACTGCCCGAACCTATTGAACATCATCTTATGCTTTATGCTCATTATTAATGCTTGTCAAAAACTGTCAATAGGTGTTTGACTGTTCATAGCATCTTACCCTTGGAATCTTCCATCATGCATGCTTATCATCTATTCTGTGAGTTTCGTAGCCCCTTTTTACGCTTACATAACTTTTAAACATTTTCAACTTGGGGGGAAATAATGCTCGCTTACTTAACGCCTTATCAAGCATCTTCCCTAGTGGAAGTCTGCTGCAACTCTTATGGTTAACTTATCTTGCTTATCTTGTTGAATGGTGCTAATATGACTCTTGATTCTATGCTATGTTGCTACCCTGTATGTTACTTGGTGGGTTTACATTACTATGTGCTATTACTTTGATGCTTTATGTGTTGTGATGATTACTGGTGAATGCTATTGATCTTGGATGCTCTCGGAGATGTGGTTCTTCTTTGTGGGTCTACTTTGTAGTTCTTCTTTGCCGAGCATCCATTACAACCATTAATTCCAGTAATGGGACCTAAGGATTGGTTTAGTTGTAACCTATACGTATGCGCTTTGTGGATCTTGCTACATCATGAGAAACTTGTCTTTAACTACAACCATTAGTTCCGGTAATGGGACCTAAGGATTGGTTTGGTTGTAACCTATTACGTATGCGCTTTGTGGATCTTGCTACGTCATGTTAAA
>BJCO01723264.1:0-11694 GCA_018326465.1 Flaveria floridana | reverse complement strand
TATTTTAATTTCAGTTTATTGTGACAGTTTATTTAAATTTCTGTTTATTTTAACTTTTTATTAATTTTAGTTTATTTCAGCAGTCTGCAGACGTTACTAAACAAACAGTCTTCTTAATACAGACTGCAGAGGTTTGGTCCACCTCTTCTCCTACAGATGTCTGCAGATGTGGTCTGCAGACTGCAGACGTTTTACCTCTTCAGAAACAAACAGCACCTTACTCTCCACTCTTCCTCGAATACTCACAAAAAAAAGTAACAAAACAATATCAACAAAGGACATAAAATCGAATTTGGGGGAAACTGAAAACCCAATTTCATTTCCCTTTGACTTTCGGTCAAAATCAACGACCTCCGACGACCACCATGGCGACGGAGGAACCACCGCCACCTTCATCCACCACATCACCACTCGATAAGCCTCTTCACCTACTCACCGATGACGACATTTCTCAAGTCACTCGCGAACAGTGCCGTCAGTACCTTAAACAAAAAGGTGTGTTCATCCTTACGGTTGTAATTTTGTCGAATTTTGTAGGTTTCGATCGTACTGTTTTTTTATTAGATGAATTATTTGATGATGTACAGGGATGAGACGACCGTCGTGGAACAAATCTCAGGCGATCCAGCAAGTGATTATGCTTAAGGCGTTACTTGAACCGTCGCCGGACTCCGGAGGCTGCAGCCGGAAGCTGCATATTACTCATCGGCCACAGGATACTCCAACCATGCGTGTACGTTTCGATTAGATTATTATTATTATTATCATCTCTACTGGTTTCTAAATATTCTATTATCATCGTTTTTGATATTATTATTATACTGTTAAACAGAGATTTGTTATAATATTATCTAATCGTTGATTAGTTTACTGTTGCTTTTGTTTTCGATTAATATTGTGAAAATGTAAAATGCAGGTCCAGAGAGGAACAAGTGATGATAATTGATAAGGAAGTGTCTGTTTTTAGTTGATGTACGTGTACATGTTTGGCGCAAGGCATTGATCAAACTGGTCTTGGTGGTGATAATAATTTTGTTCCTCGTGGGTAACTGCACAAGTCATTTTACGGTTTTTACCCTGTCAATGTAATCATAGGCCCATTTATGTATTAATGAAGAATCTATCTTGTTTTTGCCCATTCTTGCTTGATATGAATTCATTTGTGTTATGTTAGTGTTTGATTGATGATGCGTATATGAATGATGTTAAAAATACTAGAGATCGACTGATCGAGGGAGGGTGGCAGAGTAATGCTATGTATTACAAGGATATTTCATTAGGATATGGTTTTGTTATTTAATTTAACTTTATTAATTAACTAATAGGTTATAATGATATGAACAACACATGGATGATCTTTTGGAGGGAATCTTAATATAACTCAAAGTTATACCTCTTATATCCTTTTTAGGGGCCTGCAAGCTGGTACCAATAAATATCCTTTTTAAAGTTAGCAACCTTCAAGTTAGTTTCTTGTAGTTGGTGTCAGTAGAATCTACGAAGCTTTGAAGCAACAAGGTGTTGACTGTTGTGTGGCTATAATCATCAGAAGGTATTAAGTTAAGACTCTGCAAGTGTTCTCGTTTCAATATAGCAATGCTTAAGAGCCTATATACCAAACTAGTACAATGTGTTTTATTGTAGTAAGTTGGGACTGCAGTTTTTTCAGACTCATGAGGCTTCTTTCTAAGAAAGTTAATGTTTTCTGTAAGTTGCATGGGTTTTTAAAGTTCTTTGAGGAGTTGGAGTGTTGGACTGTGTTAGCATACGTGCTGGTACTATGATATGCTAATTACTCTAAACACGGGTATATTGTGTGTGAGCTCATCACATTTTCTTTTTATTTTTGTTTTTTTGGACATATTCAGCATGCTTCTGTCTGTTTTAGACTTTTAGGGAAGATGATCAGTGAATATTAGTGCTTAAACTTTATGAGATGTCACTAGTCTAAAGTGGTGGCACCAGACCACTGTTGAAAATGTTGGATGCAGAGTGATAATTATCATAAATTTGCTAGAAGCACAGTTGATAATGACTTATATATAATGTGGGATTATACTTGGTATGTTTGTTTGTTTGATTAGAGTATTAGACAAACGGCTTTGTTGTTTTTGTTGCTCCTTAGCATGTTTTGGGAACATTATCAGAGAGGCTTAGTCGTAACTGATGAAGTTATGAGTGTCTATAAGGTATAATTCTATACCAAAATCATATGTGCTTTCTCTAGAGAAGTTATTTTTTATTAGTTATCAAAATTAAATTATGGGCTTATTAGAATCGGTTGTTTAGTTGGGCAGAGATGGAAAATAAGAGTTGCTGTATGATTGATCATTTTCAAGAAAAAAGTGTACATCTTAGCACCACATCGTGTTCAACATGTTAAAGGTTATACTTCTTTTATTCTTATAAGGGATTAATTTTTTTTGCTTGTATGGTTCATGTTTACTGGTTTAACAAACAAGGTAAAAGGACAGATGACAGTATATATAGTGGCAAGGTGAAATAAATATGAAGATATCCCAGCCAAGAAGGTATACAGAATGTTGCACATTTTTAATTTTTCCATGTTACTAATATCACTCACTGAGTTGTTTTAGTTTTGGGTATTATTGCAGTTTGCTGCAAGCCCAGTACAATTTTTTCAAGAAGCTCAAGTTGATGGAAACATGAAAGAAGTCAAATATTGGGTTTCCCCTTCTCATTGATTAGGAATATATAGATGTACAAATTACAGAATGAACCTTGCATTATAACAGGATTTACATAATAATATATCTAGTCTAATACACCCCCACAGTCGAAAGCGGAGGATCCCGGAGACTGAGACTGGATCGGAAATCAAGAAATAAAAACTTAGGTAGGCCCTTCGTAAAAATGTTAGAGAAATTATCTCTGGAAGGAATAAGAAGAACCCGAACTTGACCGCGTTGCACTTTTCCCGAACAAAGTGGATGTCGATCTCGATGTGTTTAGTACGTTGATGATGGACGGGGTTACCGGACATATACATGGCGCTCACATTATCCGTATAGACCAAAGAGGCTTTGCTAGCTCGAGTAACAGATTCCGAAGCCAGCAGAGTTCCGAAACAACATTGGCGATACCTCTATACTCGGCCTCAGCACTAGAGCGCGAAACAACAGATTGGCGCTTAGACGACCAGGATAACAGATTATCCCCGAGAAAGACGCAATAGCCTAAAGTTGACCGACGGGTGTCAGGACAGCCGACCCAGTCGGCATGAGTGAAGCCGACGAGAGACGAGACGACGGATTTGCGCATCAGTTAACCCATGTGTAACGTGCCTTTAACATACTGAATAATCCGCTTGAGAGCCGGAAAATGATCATTATGTGGAGCATGCATGTGCATGCACACCTGTTGAACGGCATAGGAAATGTCCGGGCGAGTAAAAGTTAGGTACTGTAGCGCGCCTGCGAGACTGCGATAAAGGGTAGGATCGGAGAAGAGACCGCCACTGTTAGCGCGTAATTTACCAGTTGTGTCAACTGGTGTTTGAACCGGATTGCAGTCAGACATTTTGGCCCGAGCAATAATGTCCTGCGCATATCTGGACTGAGACAGAAATAACCCGTCGGTATTCCGTTGGACCGAGATTCCCAAAAGATAACTTAAGGGACCCAAATCTTTCATAGCGAATTCGGCAGAGAGATGGGCCATCAGTTTTTGCTTCAACGCATTAGAAGAAGAAACCATAATAATGTCGTCGACATAAAGTAACAGATAAGTCGTGTCCGGTCCGTGACGGTAGACAAAAAAGGAAGTATCACAGGAACTTAACTTAAACCCCAAAGTGACAACATAGTCGGTAAAGCGTTGATACCACGCACGGGGAGCCTGTTTAAGACCATATAAAGATTTCTTTAAGTGACAAACATGATCGGGAAATTGAGGATCACGAAATCCAGGAGGCTGATGCATGAATACTGTCTCGGTTAAGTGGTCGTGTAGAAAGGCGTTCTTGACATCCAATTGACTAGTTTCCCATTCATGATGTAAGGCCAAGGACAAGACAGTCCGGATGGTGGCCGGTTTGACCACCGGGCTGAAAGTGTCAGCGTAGTCTATACCTACCTGTTGTGACCTGCCATCCCCTACCAACCGGGCTTTATACCACTCGAAAGTACCATCGGACTTCATTTTCTGTTTATAAATCCACATGCAACGAATAACATTCATATTTTTCTGACGCGGAACAAGTTCCCAAGTCTTATTATTAATAAGGGCAGGAAACTCATCCGTCATAGCTTGGTTCCAAACCGAACTGGTGATGGCCTCATTCAGGTTTTTCGGGAGTGGTTCAATGGGCACCGATGTATAGAGGTTAACTGGGATTTTAGGTTTCGAATGACCGGTCATACTACGAGTCTGCATAGTACGGCCAGAAAGAGGTGGGGGAGGTGATTGGGGTGATGGTGAGGTAGGCGGTGGAGGATCGGGTGGGGCCGGTTGGGTCTGGGCTGCTGGTGGTTCCGGTATTGAGGGTGCTGTTGTCGTGTGGGCCGTAGGGGAGGGGGAGGGCTCGGTTTAGGCTGCAGATGGAGTCAAGGTATGCTGGGTAGTGGCTCGTGATCGAGTCCGCTGGTAGGAAACACCAAAACGGCGGGGATTCGAGGCCGATTCGGTTGGGGAAGGAGAGTTGACCATTTGGTGTAAGATATTCAGATGAATGACCGAGTCGGGTTCCTTGTGAAGGAAATCGTATGCAGATGGAGCGTGAGAGTTTTGGTAAGGAAAGGTAGTCTCGTCAAAAAGGACATGACGAGACAGAATGATTTTCTTGGAAGCTAAGTTAAAACACTTATACCCTTGATGATTGGGAGGGTATCCAAGAAAGATACAAGGAGTAGAACGATTTTGAAGTTTGTGAATGGTGGTGGAAGGAAGAAGAGGATAGCATAAACATCCGAAAGTGCGTAAATGGGAATAGGAGGGCTTTTTGTGGTAGGGGAGTTGAGTAGGTGAAGAAAAGGACTTAGTTTTGGAAGGGAGGATATTAAGAAGATATATGGCCATCTCTAAGGCATGATGCCAAAAAGACGGGGGGAGAGACGCATGTGTAAGAAGAGTGCGAACGATATTATTGATCGAGCGGATTTTGCATTCCGCTTTACCGTCCTGAGCGAGGTGTGGGGACACGAAAATCTGAATTGCATTCCATTTAATTTACAAAAATTGTGAAAGTTGTGATTATTGTATTCAGTCCCATTATCACATTGTAAATTTTTGATTGGTCTAGCAAATTGAGTTTTAACTAAAGCATGAAATTGGAGAAATAATTGAAAGACTTGAGATTTATTAGTAACGGGAAACGTCCACAAAAAATTAGAATAATCATCCAGAAACAATAAATAATACCGATGACCGCCCGTGCTAAGTACGGGGGAGGTCCACAAATCACTATGAACAATGTCAAAAGGATGGTAAGTAACATTAATCGAATCAATAAATGATAATCGTATCTGTTTTTCAAACACACAAGATTGACACAAGCCTTTATTACGAACACTAGAAAGTGAAATAGAATGAGTATTATTTAAAAAACGCAAAAGTGATGAATCCGGGTGACCCAAACGATGATGCCAGATGTCTTGGGAGAAGACAGCAAAAGTTGAAGCAGAACGACTTAGGAATGGAAGATTGAGCGGATACAGGTCCCCGGTGCTATTGCTCCTAAAAATTGGACGCTTGGTCTTGAAATCCTTCACAAGGAAACCAAACCGGTCAAATTCAATTGAAATATCATTATCGGTAGTGGGACGACGGACGGATAAAAGGTTTTTAATCAAAGATGGGGATATCAAGATTTCGGGTAGAGATAAGGGTGGAAACGGTGGTTTAAGGGTGGTTTGGCTAATACCATTTGTCGGTATGTAATAACCATTGCCGACACGAATATGTTTTGAACCGTTATTAATATAAGACGAAAGGTTACCTGAATTGTTTGTCATGTGGTTTGTCGCGCCCGTGTCCAGGTACCAGTTTTGATCCGGGTTGAGTGCCATCGTGCTAAACGCGTGATCAAAGTGAGTAGGAGTAGTCCCGAAATCTGAGGTTGCATAGTTTGCGGACGGGCCTGGTCCGAGAAGACCACGCTGCATGGGATGTGGCAGAGGAGTTGACGGGTATGGACACGGAGGAATGTGCCAGGCGTTCGGGTTGAAGGACCACTGGTTCGGTTGCCTCCAAGGACCCGGTGAGAAATTATAATTGCCACTGTAGTTACCACGTCCGTGCGCACGGCCTCCACCGTGGCCGCCACGACCACCGCGACCGCCGCGGCCTCGGCCATGGTAATTGGCTTGTTCGTGACTGGGAACACGAGTAGAGGTCTGTTCAGTAGGTGTGGAAGCGGGATTTGGCTCTTGAGGCAAAGTAGGTGTGGCGGTGGCAGTAAGGCCAGCAACAACGTCAGTGGCCTGACGGGCCTTGCGGCCTTCCTCCAGTTGCAGAGCAGAGCGGGCTTTCTCAAAAGATGGTCATATTCCGCACTGAGACCGGTGATCAATTATATAACAAGGCTTTGATCGGAAACAGGGGAATTGACATTCTTTAATTTATCCGACAAGGTTTTTAATTCCTGACAATATGCTGTGGTGTTTGGGAAATTTGCCAGCTTTGTATTCGAGAGTTGTTAATGAAGGTGGACTGCTCGGGTTGGTTTGTTGTCAACGAACAGTTTCTCAATAGCAGACCAAGCTTTGGCAGCGGTATTTTTCGGATCGAGGATTGTGGTCAAGAGATCTGATGAGATGGTACTATAAAACCATTGAAGGACTATCGCGTCCAAGCGAGTCCAAAGAGCATCGGAGGTAGAAGTTGTTGTGGCCGGGGGAATGATGTGGTCTGAAACTTGACAGGCGATACATTGAACTTTGAATAGAGCGACCAGTTATTATAGTTTCCATCTTCAAATGATAGGGTGATCGGAATATGGTTGCGAATATTCGCCACGGTGGTGGCGGGGTGGAGGGGAGTGATGGCTGGTTTATCGGACCCGCCGGACATGAGGAGGGAAGCGGTGATGGGTAATGATGTCGAAGAAAACAAGAAAGCGGAGAAAGAAGCTGGTCGCAAACTGCGACGGCTGAAAAAGAAAAATTAGGGTTTTGGGGGAGGAGGAAGTCCGGGAAAGAGAGGAAGAGAAGGGGAGAATTTTGAGGAGTTATTCTCTTGATACCATGAAAGAAGTCAAATCTTGGGTTTTCCCTTCTCATTGAGTAGGAATATATAGATGTACAAATTACAGAATGAACCTTGCATTATAACAGGATTTACATAATAATATATCTAGTCTAATATTAAATACTAAGCCGAGCACATATTCTTCTGTCATGCTCTCCAACCTTATAAACAGGTATCTATTTGTATTATATTGATTTTTTTTTCACTTTATGTGTCATAATGAAGCCTTGCATCCTGAAAAAAAAAATTCAAGCTTCAAGTCAGCCTGATGAATTGTTTAATGGTTGCAAAAATGTTTTGTAATTGTATCTTCCCTAATACTTCATTCTTGTAGCAACAAATAAGTATTCATGGATGAATTTTTCACATACACCAAATGGGGCTAGACCACTAGAGTATGATGTTTGAGAGCTTAGCTGCAGAAAGCACGACTTTACTAATGAACAGGTCAATTTGGGTTGTTTTTATCTCAACAGGTCAAATAAAAGGTGTTAAAAGGGGAATGGGTCAAACGAAGTGAAAGTTACCCAAAGTCACTCCTAACTGATTCGTTTCGACCCAATTTTCCACCTCTAATAGATGTGATTAAACTTGTGTTCTCTCAGTGATTTCTTTTTAATATTGCACTTGAAATTGATTAGAGGCTGAAGGTTCAGCAAGCAAGAAAGCATCACTGCAAAGATACCTTCTGAACGGAAAGATAGGTATCCCTTCAGCTCTCTTTGCAACAAACACTCGGTCCAACAATCTGTTTGCTTCCTTTTGTGTTTTTTCTCATGTTTTTGTTAGGTCAAGGTTTAAGAGCAAGAGAAAAGCAGAAGTCCTGCATTTGACAGTTTGGGTGCTTATATCAGCAATCAAATTCAAAATCTGGACCAAAATGAGCACTCAAATGGCAGTTATGCTTGCTCTACGCCACCAATCTCCTAACACTCGTAACGGGTTTAGCTAATAGGGAGTGATATAGTGACACATTCAAATCTATCTGCCATTATATTTAACAAATTTAACAAAACTATCTTCAAGGCACCATTTTAGCTATTTATATGTTGAAACTTCATGTGAAGCCTCTTTTTGTGCTTACATTATATAAAATCATTTTGAATAATCTGTCTTTTTGGATAGGCAATCTTCTACTCTGAACCTTTTAGAAAAACCAAGGGTGAATTAGAACCTAATGATGACTTATATTCACGTTTAATATATTAGACTGCGGGATAGTTCGGTGGCGGAAGACTGCGGGATAGTTCGGTGGCGGAAGACTGCGGGATAGTTCGGTGGCGGAAGACTGCGGGATGACTTATATTCACGTTTAATAATCTATTTTCAACGGCGGAGGTATGGTCTGGGCAATTCGTTCCATTTGAAAGGATAGCGAACATCAGAATTCTTGGTGTTCCCATTGTACTACGGGATAGTTCGGTGTATGAATAAATAGTTCAATCTACTGGTGTGCGCGTGTTACAATCTAATTTTTCATGGACGACGTCGGATAATTCCGTGGGGAGATGTTTGGTCCTAACGCAATCGGGTGAACGCATCAATGAAAAAATTGTTATAAACTAGAACACGAAAAAATTTAAAGCCTGGATATCTGAGTATGAGGAAGATTGGTGTCCCGAGTTTTGCAAGGAAGTGGACAGGGATTCAAACTTTTCTGACCGGAGACATGACGTGGAAGATGACCGGATTTTAGGGGAAGAGAATTCAGTTCCGGTAGGTAGCTCAAACGATCGTATGCATGGGGTTCCCAATACACGTGATGAAAATTACAATAATGAATCTTTGCATGCGGATGGGGTGGAGGAAAAGCCGCCACCATCTTTTAATGTGGGCCAGGTCGGGATGAAGGAGCAGTTGTCTTTTACTTTTAATGTGGGCCAAGGTAATAGTTTGGGCCATTAGCAGCACCGCAGATCCAGGAAGCGGCCCAGAATCTTACGAAGCCCACCTCCCCCAAATCCTTTAGATTCTGAGCATGGGTGTAGAGTTCAACCTCCCAATTCGGTATCAATGCTAGTTCCGGACCTGAATGAATCTGTGACTTCTGTCTCAAGATCTGGCGATCAAGAAGCTATGGAAAATCAGATCAGTAACACGACTGACCCAACATCTGATCACAATGGGGAAACAGAGCGGATGGATCTCTCGCAGGAGTGTTTGGTCAATTCAGAAGTGGAAGCTACATTGCAAGTCGGATTGGTCACTAGTTTTAACCTACAAGGATTTGAGAAAGAGGTGAGAAAGGCCATAATTGGTGAAGGAGGTAAACCAATGAATCAATGAATTGTCTTTCTTTGAACATAAGGGGTATTGGCCATCCCCAAAAAGCCAACTGGGTAAAAGGAATTAAAACAAGTTATGGAATCCATTTTATCTCTATTCAGGAGTCTAAGGTTGAAAATTTTGATGTGTATAAGGTTGGGCATTTTTGGAGAAAGTCTTGTTTTGAGGTTGAAATGGTTCCATCGAATGGGAGGTCCGGGGGATTATGGTGTATTTGGAACCCCTCTATTTTTGTCAAAACTGGTGTGGTTAAAAATAAATACTTTATGATTTTTTCTGGGAATTTAAGGTCAAATGGAGCTCTTATTAATGTAGTTAATGTATATGTGCCCAATGATCCAAATGCTCGTATGGATCTCTGGAACACACTTCTGCAAGCAAAGTCATCATCTCCGGGTCTTTGGGTTTTTATGGGTGACTTTAACGAGGTTCGTTACCAAAGTGAGAGGTACAATTCTGAGTTTGTTATGGCCCAAGCATAGAAATTTAACAATTTTATAGAGGGGGGTAATCTCACTGAATTTCCGATGGGAGGCGCAAGATTCACGTACATTGGTAATAAAGGCCAGAAACAAAGTAAATTGGACCGTTTCCTGGTATGCAATGTTTTTGCGGATCAATGGCCTATGGCATCTATCACGACCCTTAATCCGGAATATTCCGACCACCGGCCCATTGTTTTAACGATCTCTCAAACTGATTTTAGAGCACCTCCATTTAGATTTTATAATTCTTGGTTGAATAGGAATGGGTTCATGACCCATGTAATGCAATTATGTAACTCATTCTAGTTTGTTGGGACCCCTGATAAAGCGTTGGCTGCAAAATTGAAGTTTCTTAAAAATGGAATTAAGATATGGATTGCTGAAGATAATAGATCCAAAAATGGAGCTGTTGGGTCTTGGAAGTTGGAATTACAGATGTTGAACCAGAAACTGGATGCTGGTGTTATGGATCAAGAGGATTTTGTAAGGAGAAACAACCTCCTTGCTCACATTGCGGAATATGACGATGGCAGGATCCGCGATTTGAGGCAAAAGTCAAGAGAGCGTTGGGCTCTGGAGGGCGACGAAAACACAACATACTTCCATTCCATCATTAAAGCAAATATTCGCAACAATAGAATAAATGGTTTTGTAGTTGACGGTACCTGGGTTTCTTCACCAGTCGCAATTAAAGAAATGGTGCTTTAACATTTTGAGTGGAGATTTAAGGAACCTATGAGAAATCGGCCAACCTTATCATGTTTCGATCTTCCGTGCCTAGAGGATAGCAATGCGCAGGAGGTGATAATCCCATTTACGAAAGTGGAAATAAGTCTAGCTTTAAAGGACTGCAACGGTGACAAGGCACCGGGTCCCGATGGCTTTAACTTTTTATTTATAAAGAGATGTTGGGAATGTTTTGAAGATGATTTCTTTAAATTATTTAAATTTTTCTATGAGAATTGCTCTATTTCTGCTAGTTGCACTGCCTCATTTATTGCTCTCATTTATTGCTCTCATTCCTAAGACTTTGGATCCAGTGGAGTTGTCCAATTTCCGTCCAATCTCTCTTATTGGGTGTATTAATAAGTTAGTTTTAAAGGTTTTAATGAGGAGATTGAAAGGGTTATTCAAGGGCTTATTTCACCAGAGCAATAGGGATTTCTCGCAAATAGGAGCATCATGGATGGTCCCCTTATCCTAAATGAGATGTTATCCTGGCTTAAAAAAACGAAGACAACGGCTTTCTTTTTTAAAGTTGATATTGAAAAGGCCTATGACACGTTGAATTGGAGGTTTCTGGACTCAATTCTTCAGCAAATGAATTTTCCATTAAAATGGAGACGGTGGATTTCAGCGATTCTTTCCTCGGGTCAATCATCGATTTTGGTGAATGGGGCGCCCACTCAACAGTTCTCGACCGAAAGGGGTCTCAAGCAAGGTGATCCGTTATCTCCTTTTTTATTCATAATAGCTATGCAAGCGCTTACTTCGGTCATTAAACGGGCCATTTCTGTGGGCCTTTTCCATGGTGTTCGATGCTCTGCGAGCGGGCTGATTTTATCTCATTTTTTATTTGCCGACGATGTGATTTTTTTGGGAAATTGGTCCATAACAAATGTCAAAAATATGTGTCGAATGTTACGTTGTTTTTATCTGGCTTCTGGGTTAAGAATTAACCTATCAAAAAGTTGTATTTATGGTATTGGGGTCGCAC
>BJCO01723237.1:0-11121 GCA_018326465.1 Flaveria floridana | reverse complement strand
GTCAATTGCATGTTTAGTGGTTAACCTTGGATGGTCTACAGGTGATGATGATGAAGTATAAGGTTATGTTTGTTGTTACGGCGAGGTAAACATGATGTTTGCAGCGCCAGCGAACACCCGCTTCTGAGCTTCTAATATTTGTGCTCTTATACGTAAGGCATCGAGTGCTACAATTATCGTTGGACATTGCTTGCTATGATGACATGTAATAACGTGTTTGAGCTTTGAGGTGGACTATGGACGGTTACTATTGATCGACGCACTTTAGTTGACACCGGCCATTAGTTTTTATGAAGGTTGTTCTTATTATGTTGGCTCTTGTCTTTGATTCATCGTTTGGTAAAAGTGTTAGCTTGCGGCTATGATGACAAGGTTCTGAGCCTCCGTTCTTTATAACGCGCAACGCGCGTCATATCGGCTGATCAATTCTACCCAAGAAAATCTTTTGTTATCAGTGGAAAGTTGGCGTGAAGACAGCAGATTTTAAACCTTGACATATTTTGAATGTAATCAACAACGACTCTATATACACTTTTGAATGTAATTAACAGCCACGCCTTCGCAGTTTATATAAAAAAACATGAAATCGCGCAACGCGCGATATGGTTCCCAACTAGTTTACTTAAAAGTCATATTACACTGGTTTATATAGTATTTTAATAGTAAGTTTTAAAAACATATGAATAATGCAAAGTTTGCCTCTTATTCATTTAGGTTTCTTAGTGGTTCAACACAAGATGTAAACACCTCTTAATCGCAAACATATTATATCTTAATGGTAAAGTTTCGAGACTCATCCATGGCCGGTTGGTGTAAATTGGTTGTTTTGTAAAATTAAAATAGGTCGTATGAGTGTGTGAGTTTGGCTTTGTCATTCAATTGGTCGTAGGTAGTTTACTCATGTACTACTTCTTGGTTTATAAATCTTCAAAGAAGGTTGTTGATTCTTTTGAATAAGTTAGAAATAATTTGTTATGGGATGGAATGGAATGGGAAAAAGATACTTTGAGTAGCTTGAAACAAACCAGAGTTTCAAGACGCGATAGGAGTGGGTAGCTTGAGTACGTTGAACATAGCACTCCTGTCTAAATGGTGATTGAGAGTGAGAAAAGAGGAAAAAACACTTTGGTTTAAATGCATAAAGGTTCTTCACAATGTTATGATAATGATGGAATGACACTTGTTCTCTTTTAAATACTTATCCGCAAGATAATATAGGAATGACAATCGGAGCTAGGCATGTGATAGGTTGGGCTATTCTCTATGCCAACAATAAGAGCTGTGATCATTGAAAACTCATTGAGTGTAAGCTTGATCAAATATGTTAAGTGGGTTATATGAGTTCTTGTCCAAAAATACCTCTTGGGCTTGTTTAGTTTATTTATATCTTGTAGATTTAGCATTGGTCTTGTTGAATGGCTTAGAGCTTTAAAATTTTTTACCCGGTTGCTTTGCAGGTTGATCTCGTGATATGCTTTATCTCTAAATCGCACGCGGGTCATGGAATCCGGATGAGTCTATTTGCTTTAGCTTTTAGATCCTATAAGAAGGGATAGAGAGTGCTTGGTTGTCATATTCTCGCACTCTATCTCTTATACTGACTCTTAGATCTGTTTTAGTATATTTGATTGAGGTTTCATCTCACTGAAAAATCCTTTGTTGTTTTTTAATTATACTGATAAGATCATTGTGGTGATGATCTAATAAGTGTTTTTGTCTTTGTCACAATTGTTATAACTTTGATTGTGATACTTACGTTGTTTCTGCTTTTGTTTATTTCTTGGGTGTAAACATATTGTTGTCGGACTAATTTAAAGTGAGTCTCATTGTTTGTGAATGGTATTAGAGATATTATGGCTCTACCTTAGACTAATTTTAAGTGAGTCTCATTGTTTGTGAATGGTATTAGAGATACTATGGCTTTGGTAATGTAAGAATAATTTAACTCATTTTGTTACATGATCATTAAATTTAATTTTGTTCTCCTCATTCGCATTTCACATGTTGAATTCCATTGAATAATTTAACATAGTTATTGAGGAGGGGTCTTACAGTAACTAATAAGATGATTGTTATGTAACCTTAAGATCATGAGTTAAAGGGATGGGATATAACCTCCTACATAAAAGTGTAAGGTTAGTCTTCTTACATCTGAGCGAATCAATCAGTCTTTTAACCGGACCCTATGTAAAGTAAGATCTAAATCAAACATTGAGTACATCAATTTAACAAAGTAATTGTCCAAACTAGTTATCAGACTTTGCTAATTTTTACCTTTCATTATATCTCTCAATTTCTAACCTTAACATCACTCTATATCAAATAATGACTATAACTAATAGAGACCACAAATTAAGGTCCAAAACCCAACATTCTGTGATATTTCATATTTGGTTAGTTATAGTAAAAATGGCTCAAAACTCAAACATGCATTATAATAATATAATATCTAGGTTTTGGAACTTGAAACTAGCTAATAGCTTCAAGCATTTGACGTGAATTCTTTTTTTTTAATCTTTAAAAACCATCAAATGCACACTTAAAATCAAGAAATTGGATCCAAGGGATGGAAGTTACTTACAGTAGTTTCTTAAGTTATTTATTGTTGTTCAAAAGTTGATTCTCTCACTTGTGTTTCGAAAAACCATAGAGTAAAACCAAATATTCACATATACTCATGAAATGAAGATCACAGGATTCGACCAGCGAATCACTGCTTGACAAGACAAGATCTTGCTTTGTATACCTGATAACCAATGTTGACAAATAAGCCCGAGTTCATCAATAGGAAATGACAAGTATGCGAGCCGTAAACAATATTCCTGCTCAACCTCTGTGTGAATCTAATCTATGTAACATCCGCCTAAAATGTACATCGCGCTTGGTTATAGATCGGGAACATTCATACCAAACAATCATTCATATATCATCATTTACGGTTGGAGGGGGCAGTGGTGGAACTGCAGACAAAACTAAGTCAGATGCTTCTAGAACTTTCCTACCGGTCAACTCAGCTTCTCTTGTTTTGTCACTGTTCTTCCCATCAAATGCTTTAGAGGCAGTGTTATTAGTGGTAACGAGTGACAAAAGCTCCGCCCCAGATCTACTGTTTTGTGCAGATGCAATAAGAGAAGTGAATGTGCCAGCTTCTCTTAATCCTTGAATGATCACCTGTTGAAGTAAGAGTATGAAGCACATAAGAAACTAGAAAAAGGGAAGATGTGAAAAGGAAAAGGAAAAGGTCAAAGTCAAAGTTGAAGTCAAAGAAATTATACTCACCATAGGAGCATAAATGCGGGTCAAAATTCCCTTCCTAATGAGTTTCATGTTTAAGGCTTTATCAGTCCATACAACATGTTCACGATACCTACACATCAGCAAGCGTGTCAAGAACATGTGAAGTTACTACTCTATGGAGGTGGTAAAATGGACGGGTTTGGTAAATGATTAAAAGTAGTTAAAAGTTTTATAAACAATCACCATGTCCGATCAGTTAAAACGATGACACTATTTCAAATGATCTCGTAATAAAACGATTTGACCTGTTTGACTTGTTTCTTTTAAGCTCATTTGATTTTAATCAATTTGTTTGACCCATTAGATATAAGAAAATAACTCGAATTAACTGTTACCACTCAATAAGCAGATCGCAATGGGTTCTAATCATGTAAATGTACCTTTGTATTGTGCAAAGGAAAGTTTTGTAAGAAGCTACTATTGGCAAGTGTGGAAGAAGAAAAATTCACAATTTTCACGAGGAATATGGAATCAATTAGAAACATTATGACAATTAAGTTGAAACATAAAAGTGAACCAACTAATATCTTTCACATGCATGAAAAAGTACAAAAATTCTTACCAGTTTAGCATCTCCTCCTCTGTTGCAGTTGATGCAATTATAAAAGCCTGCAGCACAATTAGTGGATATCATTAGCAGTAAGAAAAATAAATTATCTAGAAATTAATGTGGCTGTTGACTGAGATCACTAGAAATTATTTGACAGAAAGATGCTATATTTTTCTAAAACCAATAATCAAAAGCTAACATAAAAATGCAATCACATATTTCTAAACAATCATAAGAAAAGGCACCCAGCTTATAAGTTCCAACAATTTCCTTTTTGAGATGCTCTATTGGTGTTGAAACAGTTCTGTTTTTGGGAAGTTTTCAAATTAAGATTGCTTATTGGATCATTATCAGTCATTGGAAATAACTTGATGGTATTGATTTTAGCAGATGACTTATCATAGAGACGGGGAAGGAAAATGCCTTGATGATCTCTTGACCTTTGAGCATAAATAATAAAAAAGAGCATAAATACTTACAGATCTGTCAAATTCTAACATGAAGCATCTTTTAACATCATCTTTGGTTGGTTTGCAGCCACAACGGTCACGCCTTGATGTCAAATCTGAAAACTTGGTGTATGTGTAATGCAGAACAGCAGCCTCGTCCAATTTTATTTCACTAAATACACGCATACAAGTTACTAAAGATAGACAAGTAAAATTTACACGCAAAAGGAAAATAACGCCTTATATGGCGAATATTAGAGGTGACAAAATGGGTGGGTCGGGCGGGATTGGTGATGGGTTCAGGTCAAAGCGGATATTTTGGTGTTGGGTTAAGGCGAAACACTTTTTTTCAAAACAATATTTTAACTTCTATAAATAAGTAGTGTATTATTTCACAAATAGTATATTATTTAATATAACAATACGTGATTTCATGCATTATTAATAGCTTTGGGCAACTTTCAACACTTTCTATTAAGCTAATTATTTACTTTACCAGCTTAACTCGTAAAAGATAGAACATAATCTGAATCAAGCCACTCATAAATGGGTCAAAATAGCCATTTCTAGGAAATAGGGAATATTATGTGAGACTTTTCTGGGATTTGCCATAAGTTTGCAAAATTTCCTCTATTGATTTATTTCAATCCATAATTACTTTGCTCGTTTTCATCTTTTCAAAGCATTGGAGTATCAACTTTAGCGAGAAAGATTCTCCAAGTTCATCAATGTTGAAGGGTATTTAACCATATCTGGTTAGTAGTCAAACAGTTTTCTTAAACAGTTTGCCTAAGCAAATACTGCAATCTTCAAGAGAATGTAAGCAGTTAACAGAAACAAAGATACTTTTAGCAATTAACTGCACAAAACTGATACCATGTGAATTATTTACAATAAGGTCATATTATTATTGTAATAGTACAGTTTTTGAAATTATATTTAGCATGCCAGTTATTTATTTAACAGAGTTTTAAATCTGGAGAAGTGTTTTGGAACACTCCAACCCCGGTGGACCTATATAGAAAATTACCCATTTTGCCACCACTAAATATGAGGAAGAAGTATGGGTCATTACTTTGGAGTCTTCATGTAATTGTGCCATCTGTGTGCACCATTTGGACGAAGATGATGTTGGACACGAGCAGCAGATTTTCCATTTCCATAAGTTAAAAAGTAATTAGGATTACCACGAGTTGATTCTTTGTAATTGCCAAAGTATGTGTCCTTTGGAAGATGGTCATAATTCTTCTTGAACATCGAAACCTGCAGAACGTAACAAACTGTTGTTTCCATCTCACATGTAGTCCCCTGCTAGTTTTCTAATCTTTTTATAGAATAAATGACATGAGAAACGAACAATATCTGACTGCATCAAGTAGTAACGAGTTTAGAGTTTGCTCTATTGATGTCAGGGAAGTTTTACAAGAAAACTCAATTATTGGTAAATTCCATATTCAATTATTGATTTATTTCTTTCTTTCAAGTTTAGCTATTTTTAAAATAAATACACATGTAAGTAGCAAAAGAATTTTGTACCTCACTGAAAGGATCCTTTATGTCATCACGTTCTACACTGCTCTCCTACAAAAGTGAGTAGGAACCATTTAGAGATAAATGAACAGTTGTATTATTTTATTTATATATTTATTTATTTTAACAACAATAAAGAGATAATTATTAACACATGCTTCTAGCAAGAAACTAGAAGAGGGTACAGCCAAATGGCCCAAATATAATTTATTTGAAACGGGTCGAAAGCCATCCAAAGTGTATTATTAATTCTTAATGCATACAACCTATAATATCATTTTGTTCAAGTATTTATATTATTATTATTGTTAAACTTAGTTTTTGTAACTAATTTAACGCATACGCATTTAATCAAAAAAATAATAATTGAGAAAAAGTGATTGTGGGCAAACCAAACCCCGCCTGAACAGTACTAAAATAATCCTTTTTTACCTTTTACCAAATCCACCCACTGCACCAATTTTGACACATTAGCAAATCACCAATAAAATCCATAAAGGATAACTATCCTTCCGGGCACAAGAGATAGTAAGTATAACTTACATAATTTGGAAATACAACCATATCAACATTTTGGGGGACATCTGACAATAGCTTTCTGAGAGAGTATTCACGAGTCCCAGCTGGATGTATCAACTCATCAGTGTCCAAATGCAGGATCCAGTCCATGTCAAGTTCCTATAAGTAAATAGACAAGATCTTCATGAACTTCATCCTGATGTTATTGCAAGTAGGAATAAAAAGAAAAAAAATCATACCCTTGCCATAATGATAGCCATTTCCATATTAAGGGATTGCTTGACAAACAATTCATAGTTACATGGTTTGTAGAAGAAGCTTGACAACCATGTCTCATTCCATATTCGACTGAAGATCAAAACATTGATTCATAAGAATATGGTAAAAAATGGTCTTAGAAAAACATATAACATTGACATCATAAACTAGTCTTGAAATATTTAGCCAATGAGAATTTCAAGAGTCTTGACACTGGAAGTTCTTATGATGCTGTTGCAACAAATGAGTTACTTTATTCCATTAGCATCCAGAAAAAAAGATTTTTCAAGCAAAAAAAACTTTGACTACATTTAACTACAGAGGTGGCAAGTTCAACCTCATTTAACTAGAAATGGGTTGATGCAGGTTAATTTTAGCTCACATGGGTAAAGTATAGAAACTAGTTAATAATGGAACTGGATGAAGAGTCAAAAGTGGCCCAAATTGTATTTAAATGCTTACAACCTCATAAATCACCTTATTGAATAATATAAGAGTACTGTTTTAATAATACACCATGTGTACTAATATTGAATACACTAACTATATAAAAAATTCACAAAAGGGGAAAATGTCAGTGGGTAAATCAGCACCTGAACCGTTTGAGCGTTTGACCCGTATTAGATCGGATATCCAACCCGCCCATTGGCACCTCTATTTAACTACTAAAACACCTATGGGGCCAAAAAAAGTTTTACTTGCTAATTCTATGCATTATTTTACTACTCTTAAAACAAAGAGTTCATATTTATATTCTTGTCAACATAACATGAGTTATCTCTTTTTGGTGTCCATAAGAATCCGTTACGGTAAACTTTTAACTGTAACAATCCTGAAAATATCTGGTTCAAATAAAACTTTTCATTATGACATTAAACCAATGGAACCAGGCATTGGTTCTCTTCTTTAGCATATAAACTCAGATATGCAAACACCACTAACCTCTTGGCTTGTTGTTCTTCAAGTTCTCTTGTTCTATATATCAACTTTACCTCCTACAAACAAATTAGTGCAATTTGTTTACTAATAACTATTTACTGTAACAATGATCCAAGTTCTTCGAAGAAGCAAAAAGACAAGATGTGACGTGAACTCACAGGGATAGACTCTAAGACTTTAGATACACCTGGGGATGCTGCTTTTCCTTCCACGAAAAGAAAGAAATTTGATACACCAATAACTTTATGATAAAAAATCCATGGTAATATTTGCTCTAAGCCAGCAGAAGTGCTTGTAGTGATGCATATCTGAAATTAAAAATATATGTAGATGTCGTTGGTCTTTTGGATTCTAAAAGTTTCTCGCATTGAATAAGTCGAACCAATTTGAACACATTCAGTACACTTATAGGTTGCAACAATAGATGGATGGGGAGTATCATGTAACGGGATAACTTTGAAGATGGGTCAAAACAGGTTGGGTTGGCCTGCCAACACCGTTCTAGTTTTTTTCCTTGAATTTAATAAATAATTGATACAAAATATAAGATTGAAAAAACTGTTTAATAAAATAACAATCCAGCTTTTTTGAATAAAAACATATGAGAATACATGGGATGACTTTTAAGCTGTTTGGCCTCTTTTATTTTTTATATCAATTTCTTATTAAATCCATTTGACATGAGATAAATAAAAAATAACCCAAATTGACCTGTTTTCATATTAACAGATTGCAACGTCCCCCTCTCATTGCCTGACATGGATGATAATACAGAAGCCAAGTCATACCCCATCAAAAGGTCTTAAATTGTATCAGGAGAACCCACCGTAACTAATGCTAGATAGTAATAAAGTTTCAATTGTCTTGCTTTTCTTTCCATTTTGTTCTTTCTTATAATGGGGACATGAGCTTTGGGATGGCATATGCATAAATTGTCCATAGGCTTCCCAAGGAAGTGAAAGGAAGTAGACTCAGGGGGTTGGGTCACATAAAACTACAAGTTTCTTAAGTATGTCATCACACAATATGAACTAATGATCTAACACTACCAGTTGGTACGGCTTTCGCTATTAAAACTGATCAAGTAATTTTGAATCCCAATTAAAGAACCTAACCTATGTGTTGTATGCTTATGAATATACTTATGAATATGCCTATGCTTATTCTAAACCCTTATGTGATATATACCTATGTGTTGTATGCTTTATAATCTGCTTGCTATGGTTATCGAGTCGGGGGTCTCTTTGAAAGCGGTCTCTCTATCTCTCAAGACAGAGGAAAGACTCGCCACTACCTACCCCACCCAGACCCTGCTTTTTAGTGGGATATACTGGGTATGTTTGTTTGTTTGTTTGTTTGTTTAGTTAAAGAACCTAACCTATCCTTATAATGAATGACTACTTTACACCAACCTAAAATGCACAAAATTTCATTAACGACACTCTGTCAACCACGGAACATGCTACAACACGCTAACTGTGTTTAAAACTTTAAATCATTGAACATTTTAAGCTTTATTAACTTCATATGATCCAAAGATCAATGAAATAGTAATCCTACTACTCTACTAGAATGATCTCACAATCAAATCTCACATCCTAAAATGTTCTCAACACCTTCAAATTCTGGTAAATCACAGACAACACTAAGCCCTAATTCAAAGCGACAAACAACACCCTTCCTCAAAACGAACACTGCACATAAATCCCCAAAACCAACAGGTTCCATAAACAGAATAACACTTATTACAACTATTAAATCCATGTAGTAACAGATTATATCATTTTGCATCAAGTGATCACTAAAAAGTAAAACCACCATCTCCTTCCCCAAATCGACAAAATCATCCATCAAAACTCAAAACACACAACACAAATTCCGAACCATACCTTAGGTTTCAGATCGGATGAGTAATTAAACTTCCATTCCCTATAATAAGGAAACGAAACCGAGCGACTTTGCCCCAAGATCTCCGCACAACTCGACGGTGATTTTCGCGTAATCTGATCGGATGACATAGAAGCATCCATGCCAGGGAACTCAAGGCGATCCTTGGGGCTCCATCTCGAAGTCGGATCATCGATTTCACCTCGCCATTGGAGAACGAATGCGAATACTGCTAGAGACAGCGGAAGGAGTGTGAGTAACAGTAAGATTTTTGAAGTGAAACCATTGGAAGATTGTGGTGATGAATGTGAATATGAAGATGATGAAGATGATGATGATGATGATGTGAGTCTTGTGGATGAATAAGCACCCGCCATTGGTGATCGATCGATGAAGAATGAAGAAATTGTTGGGGTTTTTAAGAGTGAAATATGATAATATGATGATGCTAATAATAATAATAATAATAATAATACTGAAATGGAAGGAGATTGAAGATGGAAGAAGAGGTGTGTGTTGTCGTTGGTGACTTGGTGTTGCCGTCTGTTTTGGTAATGAGTTAATAACAATTTAATTTTTTGATTTATTATTTATACACGGTGTTTGGAGTAACGGTAAGGTTGTTATCACGTGACCTGATGATACCGGTTTAAGCCGAGGAGATGATCTTTTATAGAAATACAAGGGAAGGAGTGTGTATTAGGAGAGTGTGGTCATCCTGACCTTGGACCTTGTGTGTACGGGAGGCTTGTGCGTCGAGTTTATTCATGAGATTATATTGTTATTGCTGTTGGATTTAAATTTGGTTTTATTCTGTAAGGTTTGCTGAAAATAATCTTTTTTAAAAAAAATTTAAAAACTTCGCCAGTTTTTCAGTTTCAGTTTAATTTAACTTTGAATGATGACTATTTTGAATTGAAATTAAATAGTAAGATAAAACTTTTGGATTTAAGTTGAACTATAAGATAGAGATTTTTAGATTTGAAATTGATGTTAAAAATTTTTAAAAGAAAATCAGTATTCTTGTAAAATTTCATGAAGCAAAAGTGAATTAAACTTTGTTATTAATTACGTTTTTTAAAATTGATGCTTTTCATTGTTGACATTTTTTTATTCTGAAATACGAATCAAAGATAATAAATACGATGAAACGTTAATAAAATTTAAGATATAGCTAACTACATTCTGAGGGGTGTGAATAGGACGGTGTGGTCTAATCGAGCCACCATAGTGGGTGTTGGAATAACGATTTGTGGTAATATAACTTATGATATATGATCGATGTTGTAATGATAAATATTGTTACAAAACTCTGATTAAATGTAAACAAAAGGCAAAAATGCATGTTATTAAAAACACACTAAGTGTTAATCCAATTTAAATATTGAAACAAGATGTTTGATCGAATACCAAAGGTTTTACGGATGCCCAAATAAAAAAGGTTATCAAGTTATGTTTTGAAAGTAAATTACAACTAATCTTTGCGGAAATAACCAGTAGAACTTATAATTATGTAATATTAAAACTAGATTTATTGAAGTATGATTTCGTTATTTGGTTTGTTAGTTGCATATTTCCCATAAAAAAATTCTTTTACATTTCTTGTGTAACTAATTAGTAGTTCACTGATAAAAATTTAAAACAATAAAAAATACAAAAGTTCAATTCCTAACATAAGATAAATTTGGTTTA
>BJCO01723198.1:0-25311 GCA_018326465.1 Flaveria floridana | reverse complement strand
GTAGTACTACTAGGTCTGACGAGCCCCACCTGTGTGACTCGAGGTCAATCGGGTGCAATTTGTCCTATGATTATTTGTCACGACATGGTAAGTCGTGACGGGAGGCAAACATAACACAGTCAGCTTCAATTGCGAAATCACTATGTATTAATATCTATTTGTTAATGGACTAGCTATCTATTACAATGCACATGCTTATTTATATACTATTGATAAACTGTTATGTTTATACGCAAACTCTTGAACTCACCAACCATGTGTTGACTTTTTAGTATGCTATTCTCAGGTCGTTAATCTGGATTGCTGATAGGAGCACTATACGAGTCAGCATGCATTTTAGAGATTTAAACCTTCAAACATAATTACTCGTCTTTTATTTATGGTTTAAAATATTTGGTTGGCACTTGTTTTTCCATACGATACTTTTACATGTTTTGGGTTTGTTTTATTTACTATACGCTTCCGCATGAATTTTAAAGTTTGAACTCTGGTTTGGTTTATGTTAAACGTAGCATATAGAGTCGTTCCGAGTAACTATTGACTGTTATCCTGGTTTGTTCACACGCCTCGCGGTAAAACTACGCATGTGGATTTTGAGGGTGTGACAATGGAATTAAATAAACAAAATACAAAACCACAGGGACTGGAGTTGTAATTAAAAACCAACCCCATCCCCCTCTTTTACTCGCATATCCGGCAGGAGCTCCGGCCAACTTCCGGCCGAGCTCCAGCCACCCCAAAACACCACTATCACCCTCGATTTTTAAGCCCAAATGGTACCAACCGTTCATGGGAGCGTTTCGAACTCGAGGGGACAGGTTAATTCGGGTTTGAACAATAAATGGTGAACCTTTACAACCGAAACCGATCCCATCAATGCCTAACATCAATCGATCTGTAACGTATGCAATCATGTGAAATCAAACGATAGTTAATCATCTTATGGACGTTTCTAAACTAAACACATCCCTAATTTCACCTGAAAACAAATTAATCATTAAGAACACTCTCTTGACAACTTCGAACCTGCAACCTACTCGAACCATAATCCCCGCACACTTTAACCCAAAATTGATAGAGGGCTTTCATTCCCTATCATCTGAAGATGCTAAACCTACAAGTAATTGGGTTATCATCAACCAAATCATCTTGGATCAATTCTCCATCGTCACGGCTATCTCCTTGTTCATCCTCATCGATTTAAACTTCAATATAGGTAATTAAACACTGCTATATACTCGATTTCATGTGGGGAACAAAAGCCCTATGTTTGATTTCATTATCAACAACGAATTTGGCTTCAATTTGGATTAATCCGGATCTAGGGTTCTTGAGTTTGGGGGAGTTCATTGGGGTTGTGTTTTTAAGATTTAAAAACCAAACTAAACCAAGACCTTGACCCTTGGTTCACTGGTAACACAGGAGACTTCTAAACAAGAGGTCCCCGGTTCGAATCCGGGGAACCTCATGTTTTATTTTTAAGGTTTTTTGGCCTTTAATATTAATTCTAAATTTTTTAAAATTATAAAAAAATCATTTTATAAAAGCTGATTTTTTTAAAATACTTTCAACTATTTTCTGTAAATTAATTTCTTAAAAAAGAATACATATATACTTTTATCAAATATTCTAAAAATGAAATAAATATTTTATTTTTATAAAACTATACTTTAAATAATACTTTATTCCACAAATATGATTAGTTCAAACGAAGCCCCTAAATTATCGCTTAAATTGTATTTATTAGACCATAGTTAATTTCTTTATAAAGTTATTATAAATGTTATATTTTTATATACATTACTTTATATAAAATGTAACAAATATCTTTGATTTTAATAAACATAATTAGTTTTATTTTATTAAACATAATAATTTGACAAGCCCTAAATACCAAATTGAACCCTAGTACTCGTTGATTCGTTAAACTTATTATAATTAAAGCTTAAATCTTGTAAACATATACATTTAGGTGCCTTGTGATGGGTTACGTTGGAACGACGTATATTAATTTCTTATTAATAATCAATATATACTTATTTACCAAGTGAGTATTCCTATACCCCTTTTGCTTATTTTTACACTTTGGGGTGAAACATGTTATCATATAACCATTGCACTTGTAAACTCGTTTGATTCTTGTAAACACTTGGACATTCACTTGTATGTTGTGGTTAGTTGATCTTAGTAATTACCATGCATTGACTGTTATATGTGCAATCATTAACTATTGCTAGCCTGACGACGTCATAGATCTATGGGTCTGACAAGCCTACTTGGTTAATCCAAGTACACTTAGCTAATTGTATAATCTTGTAAACGTGTAATCTTGTAAACTGTCAAGGTTTGATTGTTATATCTGTCATACATCCCTAGTTACTTTGTTCATTAACTTATAACATGAATTGCCATCTTTTATATACTTATGTATGAAAACTATGAAAATCTCACCAACATTGTGTTGACCCTTTTATTTTTAACATGTTTTAGGAAACACCCAAGTTTGATGCTATCTTTGAAATTTATCCACATCTAGGATTGGACCTAGTTTAATAAACGAATCGTCTTGGATTATTTACATCTTATTTTATGTCTATTTTCTCTTATTTGTGACTTATGGTTGTAATGTTACATTTGAAACTTATGACAACAATATTTATATTTAAAGATAGCGCTATGTGGCTGTGACAATCTTAACCCTCACATCTCGATGATTCTGCCGCGAAGGTTGGGGTGTGACATTGTTTCTCAAAATAAAAAAAGAAAAAAGAATAAAAAGACTATATAAATATTCTACCATCTCTCCAGTTCATGAAAACACTTAGGCAGAGGCTATGACAACTAAACAAGAAAACCAGGCAGGTGGAAACAAGACAGACAAAATATGATAATCTATCTGGAGTGCCACATGCCTTTATCAGGCAGAAGACCCACTTCCCTTATCCTATGAGTTCATAAAGTTTGAGTATTACAAGCATATTGAGCAATAAGTGTTAAAAGAACAAAAAACTATTAAGAGCAAGATGAGAGAAGATGCTGTAAAGTCAAGAGACATCATCCGAGTCAATCAGAAAAAGTATACTAACAGACTAAAAATGGTAAGCTTTTTAAATTTGTATAGGTTAATTAAATAAGATTTGGTTTAATATTTCTATGCAACATATATGAGCATATTAGAGTGATCAAACATAATATCAAGAAAGGTGACCTGGTTGACTTGTATTTTTCACTAAGTTAGGCTGCACCTAAAGCAGAGGACAAGGATGAACCATAAAAGACAACTTAACCTGGACATAGTGTTGTATGTCAGCAATCTTCATCTTCTTACATATAGCAGGGTATAGCAGGGTTCTGATCCTTCTACTTCTGAACCAGTGAAGGAAAGATCCCCAAATGAGAAGAAAAATTAAGTAACATCTGGTACTAAAAAACAGCTCTCTTAGTTAAATTATAGAAAGAGTAAGAGGATGTCTATCAGAAGAGATAAGAAGAAGAAGAAAAAGAGTTACAAGGCATCCATCTCTACATCTTAATATGAGTCAGAACATTCTAAGGGTGATCAAGAATAGGCTGCTCAACCAACTCGAATTATTATAGAGCCTCTTGTAGCTGATAGACATATCCTGTATTAGGCATTTGCTACTAAACCAGACAGATGATATGTCACCAGAGAGAACAAGGGGGTAAAGATGTGTACTTTTAGCAAAACATACTTGACCTTACTCTGCATGATCTCTATGACATAAAAAGATAGTTTTAAAGTCTGAGTAATACTAACTAACTGATGATTAAGGGAGTAGATTTGATTCTGATAAGCACTGTCAATAGATTAAGATTAAGATTAAGATCCAAAATATTCCTTCAGTTTTGGTATAATCAACCTATGGGAAGTTTGTAAGAATTATACTTAGAGGCTGATTTAACCAAAAAGCTCTCACCATTGACATGTGAAGTATAAGGAAAATTACTTTGTAAGAGTTGATACAACTCAATAAAATAAAGTAAGTATAGATTATTTCAAAGCTAAAATACCAAATCTTCCGAAGCCAAATATTAAGTCTTACGAAACCAAGAAACTGATTTCTTTTGAATACAGAGAATACATGTTTTTCTGACTTAATTTTGACAAAAATTGTACCATTTTCCGGTGCCACCTCTAAAAACTTACCAACTTATATGAGTTGGTAAAAACTTAATACTTTTGGGTCAACTCTAAATTAAGATTTTAAAGTTTGTAACTTTTTACTTTTTTTTTGAACAGCAGAGGACTCCGAAACTGACGATCTATCGGGACTGGTTACAATGGACCTAGCCGTCAGTCGTAAGTCATACCCCCAGATGCGCGGGAACCGGATTGAATCCGTAAACCCTCGCCCCCCCATCAGGATCGAACCCGGGATGAAACCCCGAGTCAAACCCTCACCTGGATGCCGCAGAAGTTAAATGGGAAGAGTGAGATTTGAACCTGAGTCACTTAGTACATCAGGTCAACCCATTAACCACTCCACCACTTACATCATTAGCATTAAACATAGGGGGAGTGGGAGTAACGATGCCGACAGAGCTCCAACTGAAGGGTGCGTTGCTGATGAAGAAAATATACGTGCAAAGGCGACTAAGTGTAAGTTACATTATAATATTTATGTATTAGGTTTATATTAATATTTAAATAATATGAAACAGTAAATTTTTATAAAACTAACTTAAAAAGGTGATGATAAAAGCAGATAAAACTTGTTTAAAGTTTTATGACGGTTTAAATGTTTTACTTATCATATTTTCTAATAAGCTAATTTATCTTTGGATTATATCGCTTGAATGTTTTTTTGAATTTAATGTAAAAGTTGAAACGTCATCCACTAGAAAGACCAAAGGTTTTACATTTAAGTGAATATATTAGACCAAAGGTGCAATATTTTCAAGTTAAGAATAAAAACGCAATAACCACATTTACCATTTGAATAATCCTCTCTAAATTTGAAGAAATTTAAAATGTCAACATCACGTGTCAATATAACAAGAGACTAAAACGGTTGAAAGCTAAAAAAGAAAGTCCTTCAAGTTAAAGTTTTAACCGCCATGAAACACAGAAAGAGTAGAAGGAAGAAGACAGTCTCCCACAAATATTTTCCAGCTTTTTTTTGTTAATTTTTTTTAAAGTTATTAATTTGTTTTTTTTAAACATCAAATGTGTCAGCTTCAGAGAATAAATTTTATCTTAATCGAGTCGACCTATTTATATCCTAGTCGGTATCGCACCCCAACCCCTAAACTCATTGCTGAAAAAACCACCTAAGTTAACTATGAGTATATTACTTAAAATGAGACTTAAACTATGAACTCAATCGTATTTACACATAATTGATACCTCAATTTAATGAGCTGGGTTAAACATATTAGTAAATCATTATTTTGTTGTTGGTGAATATTTCTACCTTCTCATATAAAGAAATAAATTCTTAAAAAACTCATATCCTCCAATCACTCACTGTGTTTTAGCATTAGTTGTTAGATTATGATGAAGTAGATGATGAGTGAAACAAGATCATGTTGATTCACCTAACATTCTTCTGGTTGATTGAGTAAAAATGGCAAACGAATTGAAAGCTATATTTGTCCAGAAATTGAATGCAGAAGTAGACGCATACCTAGGGTTTCGATTTCAATGAGGTTGCGTGTGAAGATCACAAGCTATTTGAAGAAAGTTCCACCTATTTAAGACCAAATTGATTGCAATCATAAATCGTTAGAACTGATGCAACAACCGATCATGAACACCGATAACGTCACCAACGAGATCTTCTCAATCCTCGAGAGGAATTTCCTATTCGGAGGTGATGAATCGATGAATGATTACAGAGGTAAAGTGTGTGTGTTGTCGATTGATGGCGGAGGAATGAAGAGTATTCTCGCCGGAAAAGCGTTAGCTCACCTTGAAAACGCTTTGAAGGAGAAATCCGGTGATCGGAACGCTAGAATCGCCGATTATATCGACGTCGCGGCTGGCACCGGCGTCGGAGGTGTGTTCACGGCGATGCTGTTCGGAACGAAGGATCGTAGGGTTCCGCTGTTCGAAGCGGAGGAGATGTGGAGGTTTATGGAGGAGCTAGGGCGGCGATTGTATGGTAACGGATCAAGCGCCGCCGTCTCCGGCGGTGGAAGTTTGTTTAGAAGGTTGTTCCGCGGCGGAGGCGGTGGCGGGGGCGGAGGTTTGAGCAGTGCGACGGTGGCGTTTGAAGCTGCGATGAAAGAAGCATTTGTGGTTAACGGAAGGAGTTTGAGTTTGAAAGACACGTTGAAGCCGGTTTTGATCCCGTGCTATGACATCTCGAGCTCGGGTCCGTTTGTGTTCTCCAGAGCCGACGCGTTGGTAGCGGACAGCTACGACTTTCGGCTTTGGGAGGTCTGTCGGGCCACTTCTGCTGAACCGGACTTATACGAGCCTATGCTGGTTAAGTCCGTCGACGGAAGGACCCGGTGTATTGCGGTTGACGGTGAGGTTGCTATGAGTAACCCCACTGCAACCGCGATCACTCATGTCCTGCATAACAAGCGGGACTTCCCGTTTGTACATGGGGTGGAGGACCTATTGGTGCTTTCACTAGGCACTAGTAAGTCACAAGAAGAAAACTATGATTACAAGCAAGTAAAAGGGTGGAAGGTTAAAGACTGGGCTCGATTCGTGGCTCGAGTTTCTCGTGAGAGCTTGGCGGATGTGGTGGACGAGGCGGTGGCAATGTTCTTCGGTCGGAACCGGTGTAGGAACTATGTCCGTATCCAAGCGCAATCGAACATGGATCCGAATATTGATTCGGATCCTGGTTCGAGTGATCTGGTCAGTATAGCTGACCAGATGTTGAAGCAAAAGAACGTTGAATCTGTGATGTTTGGTGGTAAGATGATTGGTCATCATACGAATATCGAGAAGCTTGAATGGTTTGCCGGAGAATTGGTGTTAGAACATCGGAGGAGATCTAGTGTTCGTCAGGCTGTTCCATTTAAGGAAACAACCACATAAGCAACATAAAAGGTAAGAAATTTAAAATTAAGAAAAATGAAATATAAGTTTATATATATTTTTAATAATACTATGCTAAAATTCTGTATAACTCAGAGACCATTTGAAAATATACATTGCTTTTAATTTTGTTTTAAGAAATTAAATAGAGAAGTATAGCCTACTTCTTTTAAACAAATGCATACTATTATTCTATGTATTTAAAAGTAAAAACTTTATTATACCTTATTGAATGTTTGTTTAAGGAGAACTACTAACTCATAATGTAACATAAGTTTATAATTTTTTTAATATAACAAAAACAATAGAAAATTGTCAATACGGGTGATATAAATTAAATTTACATGTTAAAAATGATATAATTTTATTTATTGTTTAAAGTTATATAAAGTTCAATTTTGTTCATTGTAACAAAGTACTTTTTAAGACGGAAAATTGAACTTACGTTACACTAAGATTTAAAATAGAATTTCATGTTCTTTAAGATTCAGAATTGAAACTATGTTCTTGAAAGGTTTTTGCTTTGGTTCCTCACATTATAAATTATTTGCAATGCTACGTTTTTTTTGTGAATTATTTTTCCTTATATCAAGATATATTAAAAGAAGACATGTAAAACTATTATTTTATCTAAATTTTGAACAACTCATTTCCATGATCAGTTAATTATACAAAAATTAAAGTAATAAGA
Source organism: Flaveria floridana (assembly GCA_018326465.1). Taxonomy (NCBI): domain Eukaryota; kingdom Viridiplantae; phylum Streptophyta; class Magnoliopsida; order Asterales; family Asteraceae; genus Flaveria; species Flaveria floridana. The sequence continues at coordinate 17,602 of BJCO01723198.1, read as the reverse complement.
TCTAATAATTTATATATACACGTATATTTTTATTTATTTAATATTGATAAACTAAAATTATAAAAAAATAATAATTTATATATACGAACAAACTTTTTAGTTAAATTAATTGATGTCATATATCTTAATTATAACAAAAGTTGTTATTATTTAATAATGTCTAAATGTCTAATCATTAAATTTAATTTTTCCTTAAGTTTTGTGGTATTAAACATACGTATCAAAACTAGTTTTTAGTAAAGGGTCAATGCATCGTGACAGTATCTACTTTTCCAAAAATCTAATTCATTTTACTAAATTCTTATCTAAAAGCATAATTGTACTGATGAAACCAACTGGTGATCATTTGGGTTCAACTGGTTCAATTATTAATGATGCTAAATATCTCATGATATGTACGTGCACTTTGCATGGCTTTAAAGTACACAATAAACTTGATAAAATTGGATGTAACATGTGTTGGTTAACACATCTTCATCATTCTTTATTTCTTCCTTATCCAACATCCTTGACCAATGACCACCTATCACAACCATTGACAGCCACCTTATCACCTTTGAAGAAAAACACAAAACCCGAATGAAATTAGGTCCGATATTCATTAAGCGTAACATCTCACGAAGATTACATATTTAATTTATCTCTCGCAATTAGGGTACGTTTGACCGCACAATATTCATTTTGTTCCTAGAAATGCTGCATGTATTTGTTATATGATGAGAAATTTATCATAAAATCCTCATTAATAGATCATCTTATAACATAAATGCAATGTGGATGCAGGGTGATATGAAGGTTTTACTTTTGCTGTTCAAAGAAAAAAAAATGGTTTTACTTTGAAGGAAAGGACGACTGAATACTGACAAGGGTAAAAAGGTAAACGCAAATGTAACTTTGGGGAATTGTTTAGAATTTACTATTTAAAGTACAAGCGTTAATGTGGTGTTACTGTTGTATATTATATCTTTACTTTGTGAGTTGTCTTGTTAGAAAGAAACTAAGGGCAAAAGTGTAACATAATGTAAACAAATCTACTTTGTAGAAGTTTGTGTTCTTTTCATTCAAGTCCCCAAAGAACTTGATATGTCATGTGTACTTAAAGAAATAATATCTTTGCATTACATGTGTTGATGTAAATGCTTTCGCTAGGCTTTCATTTTCGCTTGTATCGTCACGTCCCATGCATCAAGCTAAGTGTTTACATATTTTTCATACATGGACGAGAAGCGTTATATCCAGAGTGTTGGAACTATTGGTCCCAAGTTGAAGCATGATCCTTCTTTACGTCTACGACACTCTACTCCCACAATTATGGGTCTTCAACAGTCGAGCATCAAGCTAAGTGTTTACATATTTTTCATTATATAGTTGATCATATGTCACCTACGGTTTACCAAAAGAGAAAAAGAATTGATTATGCAATAGCGTCAGGGCACTATATATCTAATAAGGAAATAGTAAAATAAGATAAAAAAATATCCTCGCTTTAGATGCCTTCACATAAATGTAGTGTGGAGCATCGATGAGTGGTGCAGACTACGAATCCACCTTCCGAGGCCTCCTGGTTTTATAATGTGTAACTTTTAAGTCTATCCTAAAGAGGTTAATCAGTTTGTTATCAAAACAAATACAAGTGTAAACAAAGAACAAAAAAAATACCAACTTTCTATTGATGATGTGCGATACTAATCGTTCTCTTGACTCTTGTGCGATACTAATCGATCACTAGTGTGTCGATACGACACACCCTGAAGGAGGGGTTGCTCAATTTACCTTACTAGCCCTAGCTTTAGACTTTAACTTGTTTGTGTTCCACTTCTTTTACAGAAAAATGACTTATAAATTAGTCTTGGAAGTTTAGTTCACAAAATAGTTTTAACTCTTAAAATAATAAGGAATCAATCAAGAAATTTAGGTTATTGGATACTTAAAAGAATTTTCAAATTAAATAACCCTTGTTATGAAACAATTGAAACTAGTACTAAATAAGGCTCCTGGTTCGGATATCAAAAATTGAAGGTTCATATCAAACTCATGTCTTTTGAAAGAATTATGTGGGTTCATTAAAGATGAACCTAAATATATACCATAATAATCGGCTTGAATTCTAATGAAAGTCATTAAACCGCTCAATAACTAAATTTAAATGAGTGTATAGTTAAATTGTAGGTCCGCATTCTTGTTGACGACAATGACTTGATTTGTTTACTATGCTTGTGTTCTGTCATTAAACTAAGGATTCTGTTTCTTTTTCTTCATAGTATGAATTATGTTTTCTTTAATTCGTTGTACGAATTCTGCTTATTTTTTTCGTAGTATGAACTCTGTTGTCGTTACTTTGTTGTACGCATTCTATTTCTTTTTCTACGTAGTATGAACTATGTTTTCGTTATTTTGTTATACAGGTTTTGTTTCTTTTCCTTTGTAGTATAAACTATGTTTCTATATATTACTGTTAGTACATAGTTTAATTCTTGATGTACTTAGATGTATCTTGTATTATTTATCATTCCTAATATGTAAATTGTACATCTATTTATAATGGTTATCCCCTCATTTAGGGGCATTCAATCTCAAAACCCTTTCATGGTATCATACGCCAGTTGAGACTCCCCTGCTCCCCATTGTCGTTCTCTTCTCCCTCCCCTCTCATCTCCCTCTCCGATCATCCACCATGGCTGCCTCTTCTTCATCCACCACCCAAATTCCCCTCAACACCCTTCTGCACATGAACACCATTAAACTCTCTTCTACTAATTACCTCTTATGAAAAAATCAGATCCTTCAAATCCTTGCCTTCCATGACCTAGTTTCCCATGTTGATGGTTCTATCGCTCCTCCTCCACCCACTATTCTAACTGATGCTAAATCCACTGAAAATCCATTGTATTCCGCGTGGAATGAAGCTGAGAAAACTGCCATCGTCATCCTTAATTCTTCCTTAACTGAGGAGTCCACCGCCGAAGTCATTGGTCTTACCTCTGCCCGATCCATATGGCTCACTTTAGAAGCCACTTAACTCTTCTGTTGAACGAATCCAAAACCTTCGTGACAGCCTCCGTCAGATGACCAAAGGTACCGACTCTTTGCCGTTTTTGGTCGAAAATTTAAGAACATTTGTGATCAGTTGACTGCAGTTGGGGCCTCAATTGATCCAATAGAGATGTTGCACTGGTTTCTACGCGGGCTTGGTCTCTCCTTTGAAACTTTTTCGACTTCAATTCGCACCTCCAAATTGGTACCTGCCTTTCGTGATTTGTTGGCTTAGGCTGAAAGCCATGAACTGTTTTTACAGTCTATTCATGGCACACACCCGCCTGCTTCTGCTTTCACCGCTGCCTTGTCGACCCGTCCTGCTCGTGGCAGATTCGGTGGATGGCAGTCTCCTGCTGGTGGTCGTGGCAGGGGGCGCCGCTCTACCCACTGTCAATTATGTCGCACCAATGGACATTATGCAAGCTCCTGCCCCTAACTTCCTCAATTTGCAACTAAAGACACCCCTTCTGTTCCGGATAGTGCCATGTTACCACAAATGCTCTTGATTGGATTATTGATTCAGGGGCCACCGATCACATGACTGCAACAACTAGGGCTGTTCCGAATGCTACTCCCTACCCCGGTCAAGGTAATGTTGTGTTCGGGAACGGGAACTCACTTCCTGTTACCCATCTTGGCTCTACCCATATTTTTCCTAATATTCACTTAAATGACATTCTTATTATTCCTAAAATTGAAAAGAACCTATTATCGGTTAGTAAACTAACTACGGACAATAATTTGTATGTATTATTTTCACAACCAAAATTTTTCATTCAGGACCGCATGACGAAACAAGTTCTAGCTCAAGGCAGATATGAGAATGGATTATATGTCTTGCATGCTAATCATCACGCCTTTGTCTCCTCTTCAACGAATAAAGCCTCCTTTGAGCTTTGGCATAAACGCCTTGGTCATGTTTCTTTTGATACTATTTCCAAATTAATCAAGGGTGGTCTTTTAACTGTTACTTCTATTTTGCCTAAACCAATTTTGTGTTCTGCTTGTCAAATGTCTAAAGGACATCGTCTACCTTTTGATAATAATGAACAACGTGCTTTACACCCATTAGATCTTATACATTGTGATTTGTGGGGGCCCTTACCCATACTGTCTAATGACGGTTACCGTTATTATGCTTTGTTTGTTGATGATAGTTCACGATTCTGTTGGTTCTACCCACTACGAACCAAAGCCGAATTTCACATTGTCTTATCTAGTTTCATAAAGTTTGTGCAAACTCAATTGTCAGGGAAAATAAAAATACTACAAACTGATGGTGGCACTGAATTTTTAAGCCATAATGTTCGAAAACTACTTGACGATAATGGTACTTTCCACCGCTTGTCTTGCCCCTATACCCCACAAAAAAATGGTCGTGTTGAGCGTAAACATCGGCACGTTGTTGAAACCGGTTTGGCCATGCTCTTCAATGGTCATGTGCCACCTTAATATTGGGTAGAAGCCTTTACATCCGCCACCTACATAATAAATTGTCTACCCACACCGGTTTTAGCTAACAAGTCTCCTTTTGAGGTTTTATTCTCCCGTAGACCGTGTTACAACAATTTTCGTGCCTTTGCTTGTCGGGTCTACCCATACCTCCGGGATTATGCTCCACAAATTGTCGCCAAGAAGTCTATCATGCATCTTTCTGGGTTAAAATTTACAATACAAAGGATTTCGTTGTCTCGATCCCACCACATCACGAATTTACATTACTCGCCATGCTCGTTTTGATGAAAATGAATTCCCATTCTCTGGTGCTCATGTTCCCCACTTACCACACCATTTACCATTATCATCTTTTTTGGATGAACCTATTACCGGGTTTGTTTTACCAACACCTACTATCAGGTCTGTTTTCCCACCCAGGCTTGCTACACCTCCACCTACACCACCTTGTGGTCTTTGCTCCAACCCACCTTAAACTTCACCACCATTCAAAACATCTAACTCACCACCTACAAACCTAACTCCTCAACATATTCCTATTTCCCAGCCCAACCTCACTCCCAGTCCTGACCCCACACCACCACTTGAACCTTCACTACCACAAGCTACCGACTCTTCTTCCTCACAATCCAACCCTATAACCCAGCCTCACGTCTCAACAGACCACTCTACTGCATCCACTTCCATCCACCCCATGCGAACTCAGTCTAAATCTGGGATCCACAAGCCCAAACATCATTCATATGCTGCCCACACCAACCACAGCTCACCTCCCGACCCTCGGGGCTTCAAATCAGCCAGTAAGAGTCCACATTGGGTTGATGCTATAAACCGTGAACTTTATGCTCTCCATGCCAACAACACTTGGACACTTGTCCCTCGACCCAACAATCATCATATGATCGGCTCCAAATGGTTATTCCGTACTAAATATCAAGCAGATGGGTCCGTTGCTCGTTACAAAGCCCGTCTTGTTGCTCAAGGTTTTAATCAAGCTCAAGGCCTAGATTATTTTCAAACATTCAGTCCAGTTGTTAAGGCTACTATAATTCGTGTTATTCTCTCTCTTGCTATCATCAACAACTGGCCCCTTCATCAACTTGATGTTAACAATGCATTCCTTCACGGTCATCTGTCAGAACTTGTATACATGGAGCAACCACCCGGCTTCACCGACAGGCGTTTTCCAGATCATGTTTGCAAGCTAAACCGTGCCATATATGGCCTCAAGCAATCTCCTCGTACTTGGTTCCAACGTCTTAGCAAGTTCTTACTTGACAATAACTTTCTCTGCAGTCAATCTGATCCATCGCTCTTCATCTTTTCTCGTAATGAGTGTACCATGTATCTTTTTGTTTATGTGGATGACTTAATTCTTACTGGTAACAATCCCGACATATTAGCTTCGTTCATTCAACTATTGAATCGGGAGTTCACCATCAAGGATGTCGGCGTTCTCAACTTTTTTCTTGGTCTTGAAGCATACCACTCTGCTAATGAGCTATTTCTTTGTCAAACCAAATATGCTCGCGACATTCTCAAACGAGCCACCCTTCTTGATGCTAAACCTGTGCATACACCGCTTGCCACTAATGTTGTTTTTAGTTCAACTGGTGACCCATACAAAGATCCTACTCACTATCGCTCGCTTGTGGGTGCCTTATAGTACCTAACCATAACCCGTCCAGACATTTCATACGTAGTGAATCAAGTCAGTCAGTTCCTTCAACAACCTACTGATCTCCACTATCAACATGTAAAAAGGATTCTACGTTATATAAAGGGCACCCTTGAGTATGGTTTAACCTTCATTAAACCATCACAAACTACATTGCTGGGTTATTCGGACGCTGATTGGGCTCGGTGTCTCGAGACACGCCGATCTACATACGGGTAGTCGATCTTTCTTGGTGGTAACTTAGTCTCCTGGAGTGCAAAGAAGCAACCAATGGTCTCTCGGTCCAGCTGTGAATCAGAATATCGCGCCATGGCTAATGTTGCAGCTGAAATCATTTGGCTCACACACTTGTTATGTGAGCTCCATGCTTTACCACCAGATCGTCCGACGCTACTTTGTGACAATTAAAGCGCTATATTTTTTACTCAGAATCCCGTGGCACACAAGCATTCTAAGCACATTGATTTGGATTCACTTTATTCGTGAATTGGTTTCATCTGGGAAGCTTCATACTAAATTTGTTTCAACCAAGCTTCAGATTGCTGACATCTTCACCAAGAGTCTCTGTCGATCCCAATTTGAATTCTTCCACTCGCAACTTCGTATTGGATCACCACCCTTTCGCTTGCGGGGGGATGTTAGTAAATAGTTAAATTCTTGATGTACTTAGATGTATTTTGTATTATTTATCATTCCTAATATGTAAATTGCACATCTATTTATAATGGTTATCCCCTTATTTAGGGGCATTCAATCTCAAAACCCTTTCAATTACTTGAAAAGGTATTTGGAAAAGTTCCATCTATTCATTAATTGAATGGGTATATATATACAACTACAAGTCTATCAAATACTAGAAAATATGAATCATCTAACTAACAATTCTTATCACAATATAACAAACTATAAGGCTGATAATTATCTCTAAATAACAAACTATATGTTGATGGTTATCGGCTGGTTAAGACACCCCCTCAGTGTGAGCCGTAGTGGAGTGAAGGCGCAGACTGGATTTGAATCGAGTAAATAGTTGGCGCGGAAGACCTTTTGTAAATATGTCAGCATATTGATAATCGGATGGTACGTGGAGTACACGCACTGAGCCGATTTGAACCTTCTCACGTACAAAGTGAATATCAAGCTCCACATGCTTGGTCCGGTGATGTTGAACTGGATTTTCGGACAAATACACGGCTAAAATATTGTCGCAATAAACAAGAGTAGCCTTACGAGTAGGGACATGTAGTTCCAACAGTAAATTTCTTAACCAACTGGTTTTAGCCACTGCATTTGCAACGCCCCGATATTCTGCTTCAGCACTTGAACACGAGATAGTGGGCTGGCGTTTGGAAGACCATGAAACTAGATTATCTCTGAGAAACACACAATAGCCGGACGTGGATCTTCGTGAGTCAGGGCACCCCCCAATCGGCGTCAGAATAAGTCACCAAATTGTGCGATTTAGAGGGGGTAATATCAAGTCCAAATGAAAGTGTACCCTTGAGATAACGGAGGACTCGTTTCATGAATTGTAAATGTGGATCACGGGGGGCATGCATGAAAAGGCATAATTGTTGGACAGCATAGGCGAGATCAGGGCGAGTAATAGTGAGATATTACAGAGCACCTGCTAAGCTGTGATAAAGAGAGCTATCCGGTAAAAGAGCACCACTTGTAGCACTTAATTTGGAGGCGGTATCCACAGGAGTTGCACAAGGTTTACAATCCGTCATGTTGTCCCGGGCAATATTATCACATGCATATTTTTCTTGCGATAAGAACATGCCACCGTTCTTGACAGTGTCAACATTAATCCCAAGAAAATGGTGGAGTGGACCGAGATCTGTCATTGCGAATTCGGAGGAGAGAGAGGTAATGATTTTGTTCAATAATGAGGTAGAGGATACTGTGAGGATAATATCGTCCACGTAGAGCAATAAGTAGGCCATGGTAGCACCCATCTTGTAGACGAATAAAGAGGAGTCACTAACAGATCCGCGAAAACCACATTTGAGAATAAAGTTAGCAAAGCGATCATACCATGCTCTTGGTGCCTGTTTTAACCCGTAGAGTGACTTCTTAAGAAGACACACATGTTTAGGATATGTGGGATTGACGAAGCCGGGCGGTTGAAACATATACACTGTCTCGTTTAAGTCGCCGTGTAAAAAGGCGTTTTTCACATCAAGTTGATTAATTGGCCAGCGTCTAGAAACAGCCAAGCTGAGAACGGTGCGAATTGTGGTTGGTTTAACAACCGGACTAAACGTTTCGTCGTAATCAACCCCTACCTGTTGACTTTTACCATTCACCACCAAACGAGCCTTGTACCGTTGTAAGTCACCGTGGGCATTAAATTTGTGGCGAAATAGCCACATGCACTGGATAATATTTGTGTCCGGAGGCCGAGGGACAAGAACCCAAGTTTGATTATCCATTAAGGCTTTGTACTCGTCGGACATTGCTGCGTGCCAATTTGGATCGGATAGGGCTTTGAGGTGAGAGGTGGGAAGTGGGGAGATGGATGGGGTGGAAGTGGCGGAGAAGGTAAGGGGCTGTTTTGGTGGAAGGGAACCAGTTTTAGAGCTGGTGGTCATGGGGTGGCAGGGTTTCGCCGGTGAGGGGGAGTGAATTGGGGCTGAAGGGAAGGTGGGTTGTTGGAATAGGAGGGGTGAGGGGTCATTGTCGAGGAAGGAGTAGTCAGGATTGTTGTTCGGGGAGGCAAACGGAAAGGTGGTCTCATCGAACGTGACATGGAGGGATAGAATGATTAAGCCGGAGGATAAGTCGAGGCACCTATACCCGCGAAAATCGGCAGGGTAGCTGAGGAAGACGCAACAGATGGAGCGAGGGGAGAGTTTGTGAGGGCGAGTGGAGGAAGTGTTGGGGTAACACGTGCAACCAAAGACGCGTAGGTGGTCATAGGTCGGGTGTTTACGGTATAAGACGGAGGTTGGTGCCATCAATGTGAGCGGTGACCTTGTACCCTTTAGCATGAAGCTGGAACAGCTTGACCCACGAGGAGTAAGACACTTTCACACCATCTAAAACTCTGACTTTGTTTTGAATGTTAGTCACAGTGTAGAAGGGGTGAATGGCCTTGTGGGTTGACGATTGGGAGGGTTCGGATTCGGTGTTCTTGGGTGGGTTGGTGTGACTTTGTCAGCCATGTTGTTGCTGGAACAGAGTCGGAGGAAGGTGCACTATGTCAAGCCGTGGCTTGATGGCAGGGAGGAATGTTACGGGCATAGAGCCGTGGCTCTGATACCATGAAACACTCATATATCAATAGTTTTCGAACCATTTGACCTTCGGGCATTCGTAACATCTATCATAAACACAATTCTGATTTTGTGATGCAAACAATATATATCTTTGCCTTCGTTATTGCGTGTTTTTCTGTGAAGTTTTTTTCTTTGCCGATACGACAAGTATTCAAAGGGAATGAGAATGTGTGAAGAGGGTGAAATAATGTTTGAATGAGGAAGGCAATAATTTTAATAGAAACTTAGTTGTGTTGGATTTATAACGTTTTAGTGCTTATGTTTAAAACTGTTTTAATTTGGTTAAGTACTTTAATTCTATAACTTATCATCCATTTGATTATCCGTAATAGTAACACGTCAGTCATAATCGAATTGAAATATTACACCTATATTGAAATCTTGTATGGTATCTTATATTCATTCACAATTTACGGATTAACTGTGGATTTTCCGTTGCAAAGTTCCATGACTGACACCATCAAAGTTCTCTCGGTGACTCATCGTTAAATATATTGGCTATTTAACTTCTTTATGATTTTGACTATATTACGATGATTCGTTTGAAATTATGAAGGGATTGCCGACGGCTGCTTATAGATTATTTTTATTTCATCGGGATATGTTGTACTTAGGTTAACCGACAACTTAAAACCCTATGATGTAATCTTATATGGTATCTTGTATTCATTCACAATTTACGAGTTAACGACAGATCTTCTGTTGAAAGTTCCATAACCGACATCATCCAACTTGCCAATGTTGAACTAACGTAGATAAATATCAATCTAACTCTAACACAAGAGATAAATCAACGCAAAAAGAAAATATTCATAAATTCACTACTTGCACTCATCAATTTGGTACATAAAGAAAAAGATAAGCTAGCCTACCAATATCCATGCATCAACGCATGATCTAACCTATCAAAGTAAACAAATGTTAATTGTTACCTACAACGTAGAAAGTACAAACTACGAAAGCATAAAAATATAATTGAAAAAAAAAAACAGAATACAAAAATACAACATGTAGGTCAAAGACGAATAAAAAATTTAAGACCATCTTTCATAATTGGGAGTTGAGATATTGATAACTAATAAGGTAATCAACTAATCAACCAATAAGGTAATTAACTAAACAACTAATAACATAACTCGAGTTTTGAATACAACAAAATTTCTATAAAATCTTGACACACGTCGATTATCTATTATTGCATATGTATATGAATCGCAAGCTACGTAAAAAGTCACTTTGATATGATTATAATTATATAAGAATAAAAGTAAATAATATATGTTTATCTTTAAATTTTAATTATAAAGAAAATAAGGTTTTTTTAACAATAAATTCAAAAATAATTTTCACATTTTATTTAATGTTTTAAGAGAAAATTGCGTAATAGTTCCGGTTTAACCGGGTTGCATATTTGGTCCCCAAACTTTAAAAAGTTTTAAAACAGCGTAATGTCCAAATAAAAGTTTGGACTAATTTTGTAATTTAAAAAAAAATAAGAACTAAATTTGCATGACTAACAAAATTTTGAACTCAATTTGCAATTTTCATATTCTATGGACCAAACATGCAATTTAGTCAAATCACAATAACCATTTATGCAATTTCCTAATTTTTTAATTTGTTTTATGTGATAAACTTGTTTAGTTAAAGCATGTTAAAGTTCTAAAGAGATTTTTAATCAAATTAGGTTAAACAATGAATGTTGGGTTGAAGCCGCTGATCCAACAGAGATTGATCATATTAAAAAAAACACAATAGAAATTAAGTAAGACTTATAAGTAACTGTCTTATAACATACGATCTTAAGTTTGAAAGAAGAAGTGACTAACCAAATCATCTATACTAACTTTTTGTTTCATAATCTGAGTTGATTATACATATGGATAATTAGTTTATAAAATTGAAAAGGCTCGTGCCTATTTAATTATATTGTAGGGAAGCCCCTGCACAAACCAAAGTACCCATGGGGGTGTTGACCCGTTAACCCGGTTGCTCCATATGTGAAATGGGTCGTGTTGGATCTAACAAGTGTGGAGTGATATATTTGTGAACAATTGTGTTTCTAGTGAATTTACAGCATAATGGCGGTGTGTTGTGATAATAGAAGATAGAGGACATAATAGAAGAATGGAGGACGTTAGTCGAGCATTAAAACAAAAAAGGTTTAAAACATGATACTTTAGCTTCCAATACGATTATCGGTGGGTTTTGTGAATCTTGAAACATAAAAATAAAGAGTTTAATTCAAACTTAAGGTGTATTAAAGTGTTTATATTGAAAATTATACGTACGCCACTAACAGTGCATTCTATAATCATAATATTGTTTTAAACTTTAAAACTTTCAATATACCATTTTTACCAAACAAACAACATTCATTGCTTATCATTAGATATTCTATATCTAAGAATTATTATTATTATTATTTTTAGAGTAAATTACACTTTTCGTTCTTTAGATTTGTAGCAAATTTCAGATTTCGTCTTTAAACTAAGGAAACTTAGTAAACGTTTTTTACATTTAAACAAACTTACACTTTTTATCATTTCCTCTAACGGATATTAAATTTGTCTGTTAAATTCAATCATTTGACTTGCAAATGAGGACAATATTGTATTTTTTTACTTATTTGATTTAGAAAAATAAAAATAATAAAATACATTTCCTCTATCTCCACCCTAAACCCTAACTAAACACCATCCATCCAGTCCACAGCCGAGCACCACCCATCCAGTCCACCGTCGAGCACCACCCATCCCGCCGACCGCCGAGCACCACCCATCCCGCTTACCTCCGAGCATCACCCATCGTCACTTCTGTCACCGACCACCACCACCATCACCTCCATCAAACCCCAACCTGCAACCACCCGACCTCACATTCATCAAACCCTATCATACGACCACCGAACACCACCGCCGTCACCTCCATCAAGACCCAACCTACAACCATCACGACTGCCACCTCCATTATCCCCCAACCTGCAACCAACCAACCACCACTATTTTCACCTCCATCACCATGAGATAAGGTATGAGATATATAAAGGGGGAGAGAGAGAGAGAGAGAGAGAGACATTGAGAGAGGGGGGAGTTGCAGTAGTGAGCGACGATGGTGCTGGAGATCTCTTCATCGTCTTCACCACCGATTGTGGCTCCATAGCCTGTTTACAACCCACCATCACCATCCCCACATCTTTTGTTTATTCACCCCCACCCCTAGTTATATCTCCAGCACAAGTTTATTGTCTTCGCCTCTACCTCCTCCTAACAACACCACCTATACCAAAATGGTGTTGGTAATTTTTTATTCTTTGATAATTAATATATTTTATGTGATAAAATAATTTTGTTATTAAATTAAATTTCCTTTATATAGTATCTCCTATGTATCAACAACCATTGGATCATTCTAACCCAATAGCAGACCCTGAAAATTTATGTAGGGGGTCGGAAAATTTTTAGAGTCGTCTACGTATCTCTAATATAAAAAAAGTTAGGTAAGGGTTAGGTAGGATCGGAGCACATTACTAAAAAAGTTACCTAATTGGAATGTTTGTATTAAATCTTTTAATTAGTAAATATTCGATTTTTTAATTAAAACTTTACAATCATAAAAAGTTACCTAATTGGAATGTTTGTATTATTGAAAGAATTATTTCATTTAAATTATTAGTTTCTTAACATATTTTAATATATATAATTGGGACATTTACATATTTCCTCTTAAACTCTTTAATTACATATTTACTCAAGTTAAAAAATTAATTACATATTCCCCTTTCTAAAACATATATATATTACATGTTTACCCATTTTATTAAAATTAGTTATTGAATGGTTATTATATCCAAAATTTTACTAAACTATTTTTACGTATTTCTCTTCTTAAAAATATCAAACACATATTTTCTCAAATTTGAGTTTTCTATATAAATAAAAATTATATAATTATAACTCCAAATACAAAAGTTCATTTCAAAATAATAATCACCATAATCCAAGTTATATCTTCGTATATAAAACATAATTGCCAAAGGTTTAAACAATTATAATTAACAAAACATTTATACGTAAAAATCTTTTAGTAAAAACAAGATAGAATAGTCACTTGATAAGTTAATTATAATAAAATAGATAAATGTGTAATAATATGTCTTAGAAAGAGTAAATATGTAATTAATTTTATGCCTTGAAAAAATATGTAATTTAATGTCTTAAAAAGGGGAAATATATAAAAATCCATATATAATTTGTGCATTTTTTCCTAACCCGCTCACAAGTCATAACCCCAATGCATGAATTGAATAGTTCATATCTCTCTCTAGTCTCTATTCTTCTTTCTCTTAAGCTTTCTCTCTAATTATTGCAAAGTTTACAACAGTCCTTTCTCGTAAGATGATTTTTCGGTTCACTGTTCAAACTTACAGGGGTTTAGTATCAAATTTCTTAAGGGTCGATTGAGATTCAATCATATATACACTTACTAAGCTAAAATTTTCATGGATGCGACCGACCGCCCATTGGGTAGCCTTAGGTCTACCCCTGCACTAACCATTGTTGGTGTAACGATCTAACTCATCAAATAACCGCCTGAGCAAGCCCATCGTTCCGGATGCTATTCGTTGAATCTGTTAGACTTGAGCTGATGTGGCAATCATGATGAAATCCTTGTATTTCTTTGGCTCATGCATTACGACTTCTTTCACTTCTTTTTTGTTTGGGCTGCGTTCATCGATGCATTTGAGACATTATTGGCTGATCTTTCGGGCCTATAACGATTGGGCGTTGTCGTGGCTGCTTCATAAATAAGAAAAAAACAAATTGAAGTTCTGATATGATACTACGTACCTAAAGTACCCAAGTGTTACATATAGGGTAATTAAATTGTTGGTAATATAGCTACTGACCTTCCGTTAATAGTGATCGATGATTGGTCCATAAATAATGTAGGTGATCCATCAACAACATTGGTCATTGATCCATCATTTACGTTTTTACCTACATCCAATTCACTCACATACTATACTGACGAATTCCATCTTTTCCGAAAGATTACCGAGGATTTATTAGGTCACGTTACTAAAGAATAACATCTTAAGACTTTAAATTAACAAGAAATGATAAGCAGGCATCGATGTCTAAATATAATAAGAATTGTACATCAATAAACATAACACTGCATGCCTAGACACACGTACTTATATTAGGTCTTAACAATGAAGTCACAATCATAATAGACTAGGTGTGACATAAGTGTCCTAGTATAAACCTACGAGGTATCCTATATATATATATCTTAAGGATCCGAGGAATTCTTTATTAGTTAATGTCCCATGGTATGATTACGTAGTTTAAGATAAATACATGATTCTTATAAATTTATAAGGTCTTCGTGCCAACTAGTAACCACGAGAATATGATCCGTCAATACTCTACTAAACATTAGGATAAGATATATCACAGTTTGTATCTGGCAGAAAACATTCAAGAGGTTAATTATAATAGAAAACCATATATCTGAAACGAAATTCGAGCTTATGATCTATAAGCTCCTAAAAGAAATTCAGAGACTTACCATTATGTGGCCCTTTAATTCAAGGGTTGCATACATGTGATAATACTAAAGTGGGCACATTTTAACTTTAAATTCCTACTTCAAACAAACTAAACAAAACAAAACATGTTCTATACGTCCAATCAAATCACCAAATGTATGTCAACAAAACACACTGACTTTCTAGATTTTCTCAATAGGTTTATATATATTAAGGCCTTATTCTTTTCTCAAATACATGCTAAAACATAATCAATGTTGGTTTATTTATCATTAACTAGGTTAGTCCCCGTGTAATACACGGATTGAACAAATAAAATATTAAATATTATTAATAAAAATTTATGTATTATAAAATCATGCTTGAAAATAAAATATGATTATAAGTACGTATAAATAGCTACTTTAAGTAAATAAACAATAATGTATTTTTCTTAAACTTTTATTTTATAAAAAATTGTGATTTTTAAATATATTGCTTTAAGAAAAATGTTTTTTTTAATTCATTGTATTTTGTATTTTATAAAATTTTTGTTTTTAAAAAGTGTGTTTTTAATAAAAAATAGATTTTTAATTTTTTAAATTATATATTTTTTAATTTAAAAATGGCATGAGTAATATTATTAGTGTTCAACATTATTATTAATAATATAGAGAAATGAGAAAGTAAGTATAATGAGATCTATAATTGTTTCACGCTTATTTTAGTTTTCTTTTATAGATAATTAGATAAGCTAAAGAATCATTAAATAAACGGATTAAATTTTAATATAAAAAATATATGTAAAACTAACATGAATAATTACAGTATAATATTTTAATATAAAATATAATTAAAATTATATATTGGTAATAGTTCACGAAATAAAATAATTATACCATTTTTAACTCTCTTATGTAAATAGTTTTATTTTTAAACATTCGTTTTAAGATTTTTTTATAAAAAATATATTTTTTTATAAAAACCTTGTTTTTAAAAAAATATGATTTGTAATTATTCTGGTTGTTTTAGTAAGACTGTTTTAAAATATTTCACCTGTTTATATTTTTTTTAAAACAAAATGATTTTAAAATATTTTGTTTAAAAATGTTTATTGTTTTAGAAAATTTCATATTATATAAACTTTAGTTTTTTGTTATTTAGATTTTAATTAAAAGATGTTATTTTTAAATTCCTTCATCAAATCTATTTTTGAAAAAGATAGTTTGACTTAAAAAATAGATAAGAGAGAGAAATATAATAATTATAAAATTTATTTTTAATAAAAGAGAGAAATTTATATGAGAATTTAAATTACCATAGCACCATTTTGGAGGGAAAATTAATATGTGAATATTTAGAAAAATGACAAGTGGCAAAAACATGGACTAAGAGAATGACAAGTGATAAAAGAAAACTTGCTTTATTAGAGGTTATAGATTTAATACGTATACATGTTATAGCCAAACATAACAATTATAACATGTGTTGAAGTACTATATATAACTTCAAACAAGAGTATGTCCCGGCATTCAAAGAAGTATGTTTTATGTATTTGTCAACTAGTGTTTTACTATCTATCTAAACATGCATTTGTATTATCTGAATGAAACAGTAACAAACAAATAAAATAAACATTAGGAATAATAATTATACTTATTAAAACAATTATAATATAACTAGACATAGCAAAATAGTATATTACATATTGAAATCAATTCATTTATTAGATTTTACAAGAATAAACTTTTCATGAACAAGCTAGGGATTGATTCAACAATTTAAAAGAAAACTGATTTTCCCACGTGTAAATGAAGTGAAGGCTGTCACTAGGGTTCATCCGCTCACCATCATTGACAATGCACGCATCGTTTTGTTTTAAGATGACTTTAGGATCAACTTTTTTATTGGATCAGAACCCTTTACAATCCAACACTACAAGAAAATGGGTCTATAGTAACGAAAAAGTGAGACCTTATAGGGACGACATGTCGACCCTATAACAGTCGTGGTTTCTGAAATTAACGAATAAAAAAAATAAAAAAATATATATGTATATTATCTATAGCGACGACATGTCGTCGCTATAGATGATATTTATTTTTTTTATATTATCTATAGCGACGACATGTCGTTCCTATAAATAATATATATTTTTTTATGTTATCTATAGCGACGACTTGTCGTCCCTATAGATAATATATATATTTTTTTAAAAAAAAAGATAACAGTCTATAGCGACGACATGTCGTCGCTATAGACTGTTATTTATTATTTTTTTTAGGAACCTGCTTTTTTTATAAAAATTAAACAAACACATAATTGATGCAAATTTAACAAACATATAATGAGTGCAAATCACATTCAAGTTTAACACACAAATAGTTCATATAATTTTAAAGTAGTTTAAAGTTCTATAAAATCTAATAAAAATATAAACTCTAATTGCCTCCAGGTGATCGTTGCTGCTGGAAGTAACGCATCATTTCCATCTGCTCTTGGATCAGTCGTTGCATCTCTTTTATTTGTTGTTGTTGTTGTTGTTGTGATTGTCTAAGCTCTGCAACTTCATCTTGCAAATGTTGTGTTGGAGGTTGTGAGCTAGAAAAATCA
>BJCO01723187.1:0-20525 GCA_018326465.1 Flaveria floridana | reverse complement strand
CGAATCAAAATCAATGAACAATATGTTTTAGTGAGTGTTTGATGATTAGAATAGTGTTGTTATACCTATTTTATCATGAATCAGTAGAGAAATTTGATTTGTCTTTCTCACACTCGTGATGAATGAACAATTGACAAGTGTTGATGTATATATACAACGGATAAAATTATTGTCCGTTGTGGGTACAGTTTACGTGTATGCTGTGCGAACAGTTGCACTTAAAATTTAATTTTAAGTCATGCGCTATGAAATACACATGCGCTGTGTGAATAGTATGTCCGTTGTACAGTTTTAAACTTGTACGATGTCTCCCCTTGTATGTTGTACTGTGTTCACAACGGATGATCAATTATCCATCCACTGTGCATACTTGTTTAAAATTTGAAATTTTCAACTGATGAATAAAAGTCATACACTGTATTTGACTACTGTTTTAAAAGCTGATGAACATTTGTTCATGAATTGTGGAAACTTTAAATTATTGTTTGGTTGTTCACAGCGGATGAACATTTGTTCATAAGTTGTGTACATTTAAATGATGTCAATACTTTCACAATGGATGACATATTGTCATGCGTTTGGGAACCCCTTTGTGTGATTGTGTGAATGTTTACAACATATGATTACCTGTGTGCATACGTTGTATACACTTAACTGTTTTAACAATGGATGACTAAAGTTAGTCATGCACTGCGAGAAGTTATTGTATTCACAGTGGATGTTTCACAAACATCATGTGCCGTGAACACTTGTGTTCATTGATTGTTGATGGTTCACTATAGTTATAGCGGATGTGATTTTCGATATGTGAAGAGTTTACAAATTTTTCAAAAATTTTGAAAAATCTTGATTAATTTTCTTCCGAAACAATTTTGTTTGTTTTTCTTCCAAAGCAAATTTGATAAAATTTTCTTCCGAAGCAAATGTTTGTTTAATTTTCTTCCGAAATATAAATTTTATAAAAATTTGGATGCTCGTTAAAATTTTATAACTTTATCATGTTCAATGTATGGATGATAAAATATCACTCACAAGCAATATTATGCATGTATATATGTCAAACTGCTGTGTTTGAGTGCTGGCTCGACATGACTTTATTTAAAATTGAATGCTTATACACATGCTCTGCTGACTTTGATATTTTCATGTTCATTTTTCTCCTCCTAAATTTTTGCATATTTTATAAAAAGTTTATAAAAAGACAAAAATTTGAAATTTTTGTTTATGGAAATTTTTAAAGTCCAATTTGAATGGTTGTATGATAACCTTGATTAGAGAGATATAACATCATCTCATAAGAATTAATGTTTTGCTTGTTTGGACTTGAAACATGTGTACATGGCATGAGATCATACTAATCATATATCTTCATTGAATTGGTCGAATGGTTTTTGAGAATAGACATAGACTAATACAAAGTTGAGTGTAGACATTGTTATCCGCTTAAACTCATGCATGGTATTAGTGATTGATTTAAACCTGATTGTATGTTAAGATCAACCTTCGTCAAGATATGCTAGAAGGCACTTGCAATACTTATAATCTAGCTACTTAGGAGTACAAATGCTTAATTTAATTATTGTTGTTTGATCCACATTGGGATTCTTTTCACTTGACTTTAGGAGGTGATCCACTTTAGGATTCTTTTAAATCATTCACAAGGAATGTAGTCTAAAAGACTTTATGATTGTTCATCCAAGTAGGATGTGTTTCTCATTCGGAATTTTTTTTGATCATGATGTAGGCCATTCAGGTATGTGCTTAGCACAATAAAGAATGCCTGAGTGTCCTCCAGGTCTATGATAATCATAACAAATGAGACACTTGTATAATTAAGCAGTTTATAAATTGTTTCACTTGGTGTATAGCAGTTACTTTACAAGCAATCTATATTGGATAGACGAATACTTACCATAAACCAAGATGGATGTTTCTTACCACACAATAATAAGAATTTAGTTCTTCATTGTTGTATGTGATGTTATATGTCCCATGCTGAGCCTATTCACACATCAAATAAAAATATTGGTCAGTCTTTATAAGTCAAAAATGACTCAAGTGAAGAATTAATCTTGTGTACTATCATTTCTCATGTGTTGGTCATGTATGATTCGAACTTGTTTGTTATTTGAAAACATGAATGTTTGGTTGGTATTAATGTTTGAAAAAATTACTTGTTTGATTCATAGTTGATCATGCCAAGTGACTGAACCAGAAATTCAAATCTTATTGAATCAAAGGGTTGTGTAAAAAGGCCAGCTAATTGATTGTTTGTATGAACCTTGATCAATTTTATCAGACCCTTCTCTAAGTAATCTCTCAGAATGTGATATCTAATGTCTATGTGTTTGGTTTTTGACTTTTGAACAGGATTGTCAGTGATAAACATGGCAGCAGAATTGTTTACTTGTATGGGTGTTTTAAGAAAATTAAAGCCATAATCAAGCATTTGGTTTTAAATCCAAAGCACTTGAGAACAGCATGAAGAAGCAACAATATATTTTGCTTCAGCTGTTGACATAGACATATTTATTTATTTTTTGCACTGCCAGGAGATCAATCTTGATCCAAGAAACTAACATCCTCCTATTATGGATTTTCTGTTTTGATTGCATCCACCATAATCACTGTCTGTGTATGCATATAAAGAGAAATCTCCATCTTTGGGATACCACAAACCAAGTAATGTTTGCCTTCTAAGTATATAACTATTCTCTTTACTGCATTGATGTGTTATTCCTTTAGATCTGCTTAGTATCTGGCACACATGCAAACTGCATACATGATGTCTGGTCTGCTTCCTATTAGGTACATCAGGGAGCCTATCATCGATCTATAGAGCTTTTAATCAATTGATGTGTCTTCTAGATGTGGGCGAAACTTCAATCCAGTTACAAATGGTGTTCAGTTGGATGTGCAATCAACCATATAATATTTCTTTAAGATTTGATGCATATATTTGCTTTGGTTATTGAAAATTCCTTCAACAAAATGTTGAACTTGTAGACCAAGGAAGAATGTGAGTTCTCTCATTGAGCTCATTTGGAATTTTGATTGCATAAGAGCCTCAAACTCTCTACAAAGTTAGATGTTGGTGGAGTCAAAAATGATGTCATCCACATAGACTTCAACAACAAGCAAGTCTTGTTATTTTCTCTTAAGGAACAAAGTCTGATCAATCTTTCCTCTTATGTAGCCATTCTGTAGTATAAACATAGATAAAGTTTTATAGCACTTTCTAGGTGCTTGATGAAGAGCATATAGAGCTTTATCTAACTTGTAGACTCTGTGAGGAAAGTTTAGGTCTTTAAAGCCTGATGGTTGAGTAACATATACCTCTTCTTCTATCTTACCATAGAGGAATGCACATTTGACATCCGTTTGGAATACATTGTAGTTATTAGATGAGGCATATTCAAGGAACACTCTGCTTGCCACTAGCCTTGCTACAGGAGCAAAGATATCATCATAACCAATACCTTCCTCTTGAGTGTATTTTTATGCAATAAGCCTTGCTTTGTTTCTGATGACAATCCCTCTGTCATCTGCCTTGTTTCTGAATAGCCATCTTGTTCTAATGGCATACTGACCTTCAGGGAGGTCAACTAATTGCCATACCTCTTGCTTTGTAAATTGTTGTAGTTCCTCTTGCATTGCTTCTATCCAACTGTTGTCTTTAAGTGCTTTTGTGATGTTTTTGGGTCTAGTCAGTGACAGAAAGCAGAAAAACAAGCAAATTTTTATTGTATCAGTTTGACTTCTTATCAATCTGACATTGAGATCACTAATAATATTCTCCAAAGTATGATACTCGTGAGCTCTTGGTGGTTACAATTTGATCAACAGGGATAGTTGGTTCAAGATTGGTGATTGTTTGATTTGGTGTTAAACGATGGACAAAGGTATATGCAGTTATGGGATTATCTAGCTATGCAGATTTATTGAATGTTTGTAGGGAATCATGAAAGAAATTTATGATTTTATCATCATGATGTGTATAAGGTAATGAATGATGGTCATCATCTTCTTCAACAGTGTTCGGATGATGTGACTTTGTTTGTTTACTTGGTTAAGGGTCAACAAATGGATGTGGTTTATTGGTCACTGGTGTTAAAGATAATGGACTGGGTGTTGAGGTTCCTTTGGATGTGTTTCTATGATCTTGAGGAGGTGTAAATGTGGTGCTTGAAGGAGTGATGTTTTTTCTCCTTGAAGGATTAGCAGTTAAAGGAACATCATTTGATGGCGGAGGTATCATTGGATATTCAATATATTCCTTTGTACCTGAAACATCAAAGTAAGATATGTCAAATGATTTTGTTAGTGAGTCAATATCAACAGTGAAAGAATGTTCATTAAAAACAACATCTGTTGTTTCTTGCATAATGTTTAGTCTTGGATTGTGTACTCTGTCAGCTTTTGATCTTCCAGAATATCCAACAAAATATCATTCGTTTGCCTTTGGAGCAAAGTTCGATAAATGTTCTCTGGTGTTTCATATTGAAACAGAACATCCAAATGCTTTAAGAAACCCAATAAATGGTTTTGTTTTAAACATTAACTCATTGTAGTTTTGTTTTGTTCTTTAATTATTAATGTTCTGTTTTGAATGTCGCAAGTTGTATTGATTGCTTCAGCCCAAAATGTTATGGGCAATAGAGAGTCAGCTAGCATTGATCTTGTTGCTTCTATCAGTGTTCTGTTTCTCCTTTTACCTACTCCATTTTACTGAGGAGTTCTTACTACACTAAATTAATGACCAATTCCTTTCTCTGCATAAAAAGAAGAAATGAAGTCATTCTTATATTCAGTACTATTATCACTTCTTAAAGATTTAACTTTAAGATCCAATTGGTTCTTAATCTTAGTGATACATGATTTGTTGATTTATGAGGTTTGGGACTTGTGTAGTAGAAAGAAAATCCAGGTGAATCTGGAATAGTCATCTACTATAGCAAGACAGTGTTGCTTCTTTCCTATGCTTAGGATGTTTGTTAGACTAAATAAGTCAATATGAATCAATTTGAGTGATGTGTCGTTAGAGTTTACCAATTTAGACTTATAGGCACTCTGTTTTGTTTGCCTTTCAGACATGCAGTATAATGGTTTGTATAGAATAATTCTTTTTGTGGTAAACCTATTAACAAGTCACCTCTTACAAGTTGATTCATTCTATTAAAATTTAAGTGACCTAATCGTCTATGTCATAATTGGGAAACATCTTCTGTTGCTTTTAATAATAAACATGTGTCAGGGGTTGATGCTGAAATAGTGTTCATATCAACTATGTATGTGTTGTTTTGACGAGGTACTTT
Organism: Flaveria floridana; assembly: GCA_018326465.1. Taxonomy (NCBI): domain Eukaryota; kingdom Viridiplantae; phylum Streptophyta; class Magnoliopsida; order Asterales; family Asteraceae; genus Flaveria; species Flaveria floridana. The sequence continues at coordinate 15,210 of BJCO01723187.1, read as the reverse complement.
CAAAAGGATACAATATTCAGGTATTTGAAAACCCGTCTTAAGCGTGTAGTAGTTATTGTAGTCAAAAAAAGGTGGCATATCCTTTGTCACATATTTGGAATACACCAAGAAGATTGAACTGGAGATTGGAGAAATAGTAGACATTTTCAAAGCTTATCAACCTATTAGATATTATTTCTTCTCCTCTAATCTTTCCATATGTTTTATCACCTCCAAAGCTACGTTTCCTCTATGTTCTCTCTTAAAATCACGAAGGAGGAAAAAATTACCAGTCATGTGATGGAAGCATCCACTATCAACATATCATATATTGCCAGGCCATCTTTGATATCCCTGCACAAATAAAGAAGTCAGTTAGAGGGTGCAACCTAAGAAAAGATGGTCTTAGGTTTTCCGTCTTTTCCCATAATGCATATTTCTTCTAATGTGGCATTGTTTGATGGTTTAGGAATTCTAGATACACTAGACTTCCTTTGTGTATGTTTAGCTCTATCTAGAGAAGTGCTTTGAGCTCTTTTCATTTGAGAACTAATATCAAATTTGGATCTGCTTTGAAGCTTATGGTCTCCTGTTTGTTTTAAATTTGTCATAAAATATTTTATAATTATTCAAAGCAACTTAAGTGTGAGTAGTTTGTCTTGGTACTCCTCCTCTGTTCTTTATAACAACAACTGTGTGTTTCTTGGTTGATTTCTCAACTAGATTTTATTTGGTTTGCTTCTTCTTTTTCTTATTGAAAAAGCAATTTGCAGTGCTATGATTATTTCTTTCATAGATTGAATAATAATTATGAAAGTGGCATGATTCTGTGATGTGATTGCTCATGTTACAGTACTTGCAGTACTTTCCATATTTGTATTTCGTTGTAGTGTGGGTGTATTGATCATACCACTCATAGTAGGCAAATTTGTAGTACTCTGTTTGTTAAAAACTTTTGATATTGAATTTGATTTCAAAGGTATTTCAAAAGTTACAGTTGGTTGTTTTGACTGAACAGGGATTTTTCCTTTCCCTTTGTTTGTTTGTTTGGTGAAAAGAGTGGAAGATTCAGTCTTTCTAACCCCCGAGCAGATATCAGAAACTTGTGTATTCCTTGTTTGTTTGATTGGTTCATCAACCACACTTGAAACCTTGATAGTTTCCATAACTAGTTAGTCTGACTCATCATACAATAAGTCCTTATCATCTTCATTAGTTGTTTGTTCATAATACTCATTGTTTTTCTCCTTGATAAAAGTAAGTTGATTTGATTTATAATGGTGCTTGACTCTTAAAAAACTTTACCAAAGGTGTTTTTGTTATTAATGTTGATTTGGATGATGATGATGGTTTGGAGTGGATCAAGTGATTCCCTTGTTTGTTTTTCATGGATTCAAAAAGTGGGATATAATTGTCATTATAAGGTGGATTGACCTTATTGTATCCCAATCGTAAAGGGTCTTTGAAAGCCCTTTATTAAGCAAGAGTTCTTCAAACTTCTTATTGCTCACCTGAAATTTCTGAAGTTTTACTTCAGTTTCAACCTGTAATGTTTTTTACTGAGTCGGTGATTCAGATAGTTGCTCTACTTGAGCTGCTCGTGTTAATTTTTCAGACAAAAGTTTGTCGAAATAATTTTTAAGTAACAATATTTTGATTTCATATTGCTTTTGTTCTATTTCCATTATGTCATTTAAAATGTTTGTTTCAATCACTTTCTTTGAATTTTGATCAACATGCTCTCTGTATCTAGTAACTTCATCAATGCATGCTTGTAAGGCCTCGTTCCCGAGATGCTTAAACAATACATAATTTATAAAATAAGCAGCGGAAGTAAGTTAACGAAAACCATTGATTTCATTGATAAATATTGTTGTTAAGCAATACAATATTGTTAAATTACAAAAGCATCGTTCAATTGCATTACAAAACAACAATATTATTATACGTGAATGGATGCCAGTCTCGCCCTGCCGAGTAGCCTCCCCGTGTGCCATCCTCAGTAACATTACCCGCTAATTGAAAATGCAAAAAAGCCAGCGTTGCGGAGTGAGTTCTAGTTTTAAAGTATTGAAATACTTTCTATAGTTTGTATATGAAAATACTTTTTCCAATAAAATATTTTCCTTACTTTCGTACATGAGCATTCATCGTACATACAACAAGTTATATCCTTATTCGTCATTCATTATCGCACGTATCGTTCATTTCGTACTTTATCATTATCTTTCACTGTTTCTAGATCCTGTCAAAACTTTACCCCCATCGTGGCCCGAAGCCACCATTCTGGGCGTAAAGCTACTTCATATCCTGGCACAAAGCCACATCCTATCTGGTACAAAGCCACATCATTTCCGGCGTAATGTGACATCCCGTTTCGTACTATGGATCAGTAACCAAGACTGATCCCCTTATATGTGAACCCTCATGGGTTATATAATACACATAGTTGATCTAACAACTCTCATGAGTTATGATCCTCCTTTCATTCTTCTTGCAAGCCTTTTCTTCAATTCGTTCTTTATGTTCCACATTCATTATCAATAATCTTGTCTCTTTCTTTAATGATAATACTTTACATTTATGATTATAAACACATCACGAAAAGTCACACATAAATATATATAAGGAATATAAGAACATAACATAACCATGCATAAAATAGGCACATATAAGCCTTAAGTCAAACTATGGTCAAAACCATAAAATTCTGACCTTTCCAAAAATCTCAGAAAAATTCTAAGTGTTTTAGGCATTTTAACACTATGCAGGCGCATGAGGGCTGTTTAGGCATTTCAACACTGGCGCATGGACTTTACACGTACGCATATTCAGCCTAATTTTAGGCGTTTCTACTTTTCAGGCCCATGAGCCTGTACTTAGGCGCCTGAGTACAAACATTGGGCGCATTGACACTATTGGGGCGCATGACCCCAACACTTAGGTGTCTGGCCAAATGTCCTAGGCGCATGAACCACTATTCAGGCGCATGGGCAAACACTTAGTATTCCTAAGGCATTTTCTAGGTGCATGAGCTACTGTCTGGGCGCATGAGCGTACTATTTGGGAGCATGAGCCTCACTTAGGCCTTCTAAGTCAATTTCTTAGGCGCATGGGCCCTGTTTGGGTGCATGGCCACCTATATACATGTGTCTAAGTTAATTTTCAGTCCCAAACATCATCTTAACATATTCTAAGCTTGTTACTACCATTCTAAACATCAACAAGGCACTAACAGCCATAAAACACACAAATACATACACATATACATACTGTTACATACATAACACTTATAAAAATATTTTACATGCATTTTCAGCCCCGAAAACTTTTAAAAACACATAAAATCCGGGGTCTAGAAATTTTTACAGCCTTAAAACAACTTCTTTGATTTCAAACTTCCAAAGTGTTCTAACACCTAAAACACCAAGAACATATATATCCGCACACACATAAACACATAAGTACACGTAGAACTCGGTTCTAAAGCTAAAAACTCGGTTGAAACCGAACATTTACAAGAAAATCATACCTTTTAGCAGCTTCTTTAACTTCTTCTCTCTAGAACTCGATAAAACTTTGCTCTCTCTCTCTAAAATCCCAAAAGCAGTGATGTACCAGAAGTTGTGGGCGGCCATGCCCACTTTAAACATAGTAATAATATTATTTTGTCCTTTTTACACTTTAGTCCCTCCACTTTTGTCCCTTCTCATTGTCTTCAAGATACTTTGTCTTTCTTTTCTTATTAGTTTTCTTTCTTTTATTTTTACAAAATTCTGGGCGTTACAAGTCCACCCCCATTAAAGAGGTTTTGTCCCCGAAACCTGTCACTTTTTGAATAACTGTGGGTAATGCTGTCTGGTCTCTTCTTCAGTCACCCATATAGACTCCAAACCCTTTTGATGTTTCCACTACACACGCACCAGTGGAACCACTTTATTCTGCAGCCTCTTCTCTTTTTAATCAATGATTGCCACTGGTTGCTCTACATAATTGAGCCGTTCATCCACCTCGATATCCTCCAATGGAACAATCATATCTTTATCAGCTAAGCACTTTCTCAGATGAGATACATAGAATGTCGGATGAATTCCATTTAACTTATTAGGCATTTTTAATCGATAAGCCACCTCTCCTACACGTACGATGATTCGGAAAGGTCCTATATACCTTGGGCTTAATTTACCTCACTTTCTGAACTGGATAATTCCCTTCCAAGGTGAGACTTTTAACATGACATTATCACCTATGTTGAACTCGATTGTTCTATGCCTTTTGTCACCATACGACTTCTGTCTATCTTTTGTTGCCTTCATAAAGGCTTTGATCTTTTCTAACTTTTCAGTCGTAACCTCGATCACCTTAACACCTCCTAACTCCTTCTGCCCAATGCCTCCCCAATGTACGGGCGTCCTACACCTTTTACCGTATAGCATCTCATAAGGAGGCATACCAATGCTGGCATGATAACTATTGTTGTATGAGAATTCAACTAGCGGTAAGTGATCATCCCAACTTCCTCTAAAGTCGATCACGCATGCTCGAAGCATATCCTCGAGCGTCTAAATCGTCCTCTCAGACTGACCATCTGTCTGAGGATGATAAACTGTGCTAATGTGTAGCCTCGTCCCTATCGCATCATGGAATCTCTTCCAAAACTTCAATGTGAACCAGGTGTCATGATCCGACATGATAGACACTGACACACCATGACGAGCTATAATCTCCTTGATGAACAGATCCGCCTATCTCTCAGATGAATACGTCTCGCGGATCGGTAGGAAGTGAGCGCTCTTTGTCAGTCGATCAACCATCACCCAGATGGTATCGTACCCATTTGTCGTATGAGGTAGCTTCATTATGAAGTCCATGGTGATGTGTTCCCACTTCCACTCGGGTATATCCAACGGTTGGATCTTCCCATATGGCTTTTGGTGTTCTGTCTTCACTTGCAAACAAGTAAGGCACTTTCTCACTTACTCTACTATGTCGCGCTTCACACCCCGCCACCAATAATCCCTCTTCATATCCTCATACATCTTTGTGGCACCGGAATGAATCGAGTATCGAGTCTTATGATCTTCATCCATTATTCGCCCCCGTATGTCTATGTAACAAGGGATCCACATCCGTCCATTTCAGGTTCTAACACCAAGAGTGGTCTCACCCAGTTCTATGACTAGTCCTCTTATTCTTTCGGAGTTAAGGCGATCTTCTTTCAACGCCTCATCTTGGAATTCCTTCACCTGGGTCATCACGTTAGCGGTCATAACCAACTGATAAGCATTCACCCGAATCAGCTCGGGTCTGTCATTTCAGCTAAGGGCATCGACCACAATGTTGGCCTTACCCGGATGATAATGGATCTCACAGTCATAATCCTTGATGAGCTCTAACCACCTCCTCTGCCTCATGTTGAGATCCTTTTGCTCAAGGAAATAGTATAAGCTCTTGTGGTCCGTGAATATGGTGCACTTCATCCCGTATAAGTAGTGTCGCGAACCCTGTCCTGAATAAGAAGCATCCGAATATATCACTAGATCCTCACTCCCTTGGGCAATGTCAAAACAGGAGCTCGAGTTAATCTTGCCTTTAACTCTTCAAAAGCGTCCTCCTATTTTTGACACCACTCAAACTTCACATCTTTATTGGTCAATTTGGTTAAAGGTGAGGCTATCTTGGTAAAGTATTAGATGAATTTCCTGTAATAACCCACCAAACCTAAGAAGCTGCGAATCTCGTATTGCGTCTTTAGAGATTTCCATTGCATCACTGCCTCAACCTTTTTCGAGTCCACCATGATTACTTCAGCATTAACATGACCAAAAAACTGAACCTCACGTAACCAAAAGTACACTTAGAAAATTTAGCGTACAACTTCTCTTTTCTAAGTATCTCCATCACCTCGAGTATGTGGCCGGCATGTTCTTCCTCACTTTCCCGAATAAATCAGGATATCACCAATAAACACAATCACTGATTTATCTAACATTGGCCGACACACTCAGTTCATCAAATCCATACAGGCAGCTGGCGCATTAGTTAGACCAAAAGACATAACGAGAAACTCATAATGTCTATAACGCGTACGAAAAGCTGTCCTAGGAATATCTCGCTCCTTGACATCCTTAAGAACCAAAAGGCACCTTGGAACTGATCAAACAAGTCATCAATCCTTGGTAATGGATACCGATTCTTCATCGCCAACTTATTCAACTCTCGGTAGTCTATGTACATCCTTATACTAATGTCTTTCTTCTTCATAAATAAGATCAGAGCGCCCCATGGAGAGATACTCGGTCGAATGAACCCTTAATCTGTCAACCCCTGCAGTTCAGCCATTAGTTCCTTCATCTCGGTCAGAGCTAATCAATACGGTGCTTTGGCAATGGGTTGAGCACTGGGTATCAGATCAATATGAAACTCAATCTCAAGATCCGGTGGCACACCTGGCAAGTCTTCTGGGAATACGTCCGGGAAGTCACGCACAACCGGCACATCCGACAATTGTGGTACTGTCGCATCCACATCTTTCACGTAGGCCAGGTAAGGACTGCATCCACATCTCATGTACTTACCTATCACTGCCATCGAAATCACCTTTGGAACCGTAATTACGTGATCACCGTAAATCGTCACTGAACTTCCATTGGGCGCAACTAGTTGAATCATCTTCTTGCGACACGTGATGTTTGCCTCATAGGCTGCTAACCAATCCATCCCTAGTATTACATCGAATCCGCCTAGGGGCAACACATGTAAATTAGCAGAAAACCTATGGCCTTCTAGTTCTATGACACAATCTCCTCTCATATCAGTAATTCTAGTAGACTTACCAATAGCAGTTTCTACGTCAAAAGGTTCATCGATACTTCTACTACTAACAGACAATAATACAGATGTCGGTAGAAATGAAACTCCTACTAGCACCAGAATCAAATAATACAGAGGCACATGTTTGATTTACTAGAAATATACCTAACACGATGTCGGCGTCTACCTAGCCTCCTCTATTGTCATCGTGAAGGCTCTAGCACTTGCCCTCTATCATCTTTCTTCTGGCTTCTTCTTCATCCCAGAACCCTCTGCCCATGGCTTCTTGCAATCTCTGCTCACATGACCTTCCCCTCTATAGTTATAACATCGTATAACTCCACACATCTTCGCCAGATGACCAGGCTTCCCATACTTGAAGCACACATTCTCTCCCCACTTACATTCGCCCATGTGCTCCCTCCCACATCTGCCACATTCTTCATCCTTGAGCTTAATGACACCACCCTACCGTCATCCACCTTTATCCTTTTGTTGTTTGGAGTGAAACCACCACGTCCAAACCTTTTCCCATTCCAGTTCCTGTCACCACCACCAGTCTTCTTCACCTCAACTACTGCCACCTCTCTCTCATCGTATAACCTCCCAGCCAGATCCACTAACGACCTGAAAGTGCTTGGTCGGGTAGCAATCAAATGCCTGTGAATATCATTTGTCAATCCCTATACATACTTCTTAATCTTCGTCGACACTAACGTCACCTGATCCGGCACCAGACTCGCCATTTCGTTGAACTTGGTGGTGTATTGCTGATGGGTCATGGTTCCTGCCTCAAGCTGTATGAATTCTCTCTATCTTGTCGAGTTCCCGGTGAGAACTGAATTCTTCAATCACCATCTTCTTCCGCTCTCCCCATCTTATCCTCCTAATGGCCCTGCTACCCTCAGCTTTGACAATATTGTCCCACCAACATAAAGCTGAGTCAATAAATGAGTAAGTGACAAACTTCACCTTCTGATCCTCCCTGCACTCACTAATCTCCAGTATTGCCTCCATCTCTCTCATCCAGCGGTGAGCAGCAGTAGCTTTGCCGTTTCCATCAAACGTTGGGACCTTGTATCTATGAAATGCCCCATAATTACAGCCCCGTGCAGTTTCCTGCACTGCTTCTCCCTCCTCCTCTTCACTTGAGACAACCGTCTCGGTCTCCGATCATTCTCTTTCCTCTCTCCCTGTTGTCCTCCTCCTCTCTTTCTTCTCATCCTCCCTTACAGCCTTAATAACTTCAGTCACCACAGACAACAGAATCGTCTTCATGACTTGGTGCACTTGCTCTACTATTGTCGCTTTAACTGAGGCCTTTAAGTTCGCACTCTCATCACCACCGTCATAGTGATGAATCTCAAACTCTTCACGGACCCTCTCAGTAGTCTTAGGCCTATTCCTTGTAACACGTGGCTCAACACCACGTCCACCATGTACTTCACCCCTAGAGGCCTTAGACGATCTACCTCCAGCCATACTCTAATCACTATAAGATTCAAACACTAATATGGTCATTCAAGGTAATAGCTCAGTGTATGTCAAGTATAGTAAGTTCCTAATTACAGTGGCCAGTTGTGATTAGCCACTTACTTTACTCTTTACACCCTAAGTATTTCCTATCCTGACTACATCAGTATCTAATAGCATATACACATAACTCCAATTAACTTTGAGAAAAGAAATACCTGATGGCACGTAGCTACTCGGGCTGGCATCCCTTTTCTTTTAGTCCCATTCTAAATTTAAGATTAGATTTTTGAAAATACTTTACCCAATTCACTTAAACGTTAGCTCTGATACCAACTTGTAAGGTCCCGTTCCCAAGACGCTTACAGTTGGACAATCATTGCATTATTATGTAAAACAATACATAATTTATAAAATAAGCAACGGAAGTAAGTTAATAAAAACAATTCATTTCATTGATAAATACTATTGTTAAGCAATGCAACATTGTTAAATTACAAAAGCATCATTCAATTGCATTACAAAACAACAATATTATTATACGTGAATGGATGTCAGTCTTGCCCCGCCGAGTAGCCTCCCCGTGTGCCATCCTCAGCAACATTACCTGCCAACTGAAAATGCATAAAAGTCAGCGTTGTTGAGTGAGTTCTAGTTTTAAAGTATTGAAATACTTTATACAGTTTATATACGAAAATACTCTTTCCAACAAAATACTTTCTTTACTTTCATACGTGAGCATCCATCGTACATACAACAAGGTTTAACCTTATTCGTCATTTATTGTCGCACGTATTCGTTCATTTCATACTTTATCATTATCTCGCACTATTTCTAGATCCTGTCAAAATTTACCTCCGTCGTGGCCCGAAGCCACCATTCCGGGCACAAAGCCACTTCATATCATAGCACAAAGCCACATCATATCTGTCACAAAGCCACATCGTTTCCGGGGTAAAGTGACAAGGATCCCGTTTCGTACTATAGATCAGTCACCAAGACTGATCCCCCAGTGTGTGAACCCTCATGGGTTAGCCAAAATCGCATGCTATAATACACATAGTTGAGCTGACAACTCTCATGAGTTGTGATCCTCCTTTCATTCTGCTTGCAAGACTTTTCTTTCATTCGTTCTTTATGTTCCACTTTCATTATCACTAATCTTGTCTCATTCTTTAATGATAATACTTTACATTTATGATTATAAACACACCACGTAAAGTCACACATAAATATGTATAAGGAACATAAGAACATAACATAACCATGCATAAAATAGGCACATATAAGCCTTAAGTCAAACTATGGTCAAAACCATAAAATTCTGACCTTTCCAAAAATCTCAGAAAAATTCTAAGTGTTTTAGGTGTTTTAACACTATGCAGTCGCATGAGGCCTGTTTAGGCGTTTCAACACTATTTGGGTGCATGGACTTTACATTAGGCATTTTCAGCCTAATTGTAGGCGTTTCTACTGTTCAGTCGCATGAGCCTGTACTTAGGCGCCTGAGTAAAAAAGTTAGGCGCATGGACACTATTGGGGCGCATTACCCCAACACTTAGGCGTCTGGCCAAATTTCCAAGGCACATGAACCACTATTCAATTGCATGGGCATACACTGTTTGGGCGCATGAGCATACTATTTGGGCGCATGAGCCTCACTTAGGCTTTCAAAGTCAATTTCTTAGGCGCATGGGCCCTGTTTGGGCGCATGGGCCCTGTTTGGGCGCATGGCCACCTATATACATGTTTCTAAGTATTTTTCAGTCCCAAACATCATCTTAACATATTCTAAGCTTGTTACCACCATTCTAAACATCAACAAGGCACTAACAACCATAAAACACCCAAACACATACACATATACATACAGTTACATACATAACACTTATAAAAATGTTTAACATGAATTTTCAGCCTTGAAAACTTTTAAAAACATATAAATACCGGGGTCTAGGAACTCACTTTTTGCAGCCTTAAAACAACTTCTTTGATTTCAAGCTTTTAAAGAGTTCTAACACCTAAAACACCAAGAACATATATATCCGCGCACACATAAACACATAAGTACATGTAGAACTCGGTTCTAAAGCTAAAAACTTGGTTGAAACCGAAAATTTACAAGAAAATCTTTCCTTTTAGCAGTTTCTTTTACTTCTTCTCTCTAGTACTCGATAAAACTCTGTTTTCTCTCTCTAAAATCCCAAAAGCAGTGATGTAACAGAAGTTATGGGGGGCCATGGCCACTTTAAACATAATAGTAGTATTATTTTGTCCTTTTTACACTTTAGTCCCTTCACTTTTGTCCCTTCTTATTTTCTTCAAGATACTTTGTCTTTCTTTTCTTATTAGTTTTCTTTCTTTCATTTTTATAAAATTCCGGGTGTTACAATGCTTATGTACAGAGGTTCTCCCTTACCTCTTTCAGGATTTTAGAGATTTTATGCTCTATTTTTGCCGTGAGAGCATGATCGAGAGATTGGATCTCTACCTCATACATACTCCAATCACACTCACCATCTTGTTTGATAATCATTGTAGATGATTTTGAGAGTTGGTTGGGGCTATATTATGTCATTTGTGCTGGTGTTGGAGCATTAGGAATACCGATTGGTGGTGGAACTTGTCTGTTTGACTAATAGCTACTGGATGTTTGTTTTTGTTGGGTGTTTTTGTCAGTTCTAGGTTGCTGGCATTCTCTGTATAAATGGCCATAGAGTTGGTAGTTGTAGTATCTCACCTTGGTTTTTTCAAAACCAATCTTTGTTTTCTTATCCATGCTTAACCCCCTATTCTTTTATACGAACTTCTTGGACCTATAAGCTATCATTGCCATTGACCATTGAAGATCTATTTCTTCAATCATATCAGGAGGCAATTCATCCAAGTTTTACTATATGATTTGAGAGGGAGTGAGGTTGGCCCCTAAGTAGGCTTCAAAGCTTGTTGAGAGAGCTGTAAAAGCTACCTTTTGCTCCTCACTTTGCCAGATGATTATTAGTGCATCCATAGGTTTCTCAAATTTATGAATGTTTTGAGTCTTAACTAGATGTTATTTGCGTGAGCTAGATGCTTGTGGATGTTATTTGCTCTGAGGTGTAGCTTCATGGGAAGCATTTACCCCAGTCTTTTTGGACTTCTGTTTGTTCTAAGATGATTCAGGAGCAGAAAGAATGAGGTTTCACTTGAATCCAAGAATTCTTCATCTTCCTTCTCACCGGCGCAAGTCAAGAATGCACTGTCTGTTTGTTGCATTTCTTTGAATTTGTAAGATTCAACATGTCTGATTGTACTGTTGTTTCTTGATCTTTCATCTACTCTACTTTGGCAACTAGAGCATCTAATGACAATGCTTCTAGATTCATTGTTGCTTTCATCATAGATACTGACTGAGCTCTTTGGAAGTGTGTGTAACATCTTTTTGTTGATCTCCACAGATTCATACTTGAGACCATATATTATCATCTCATTAACTAACTGAATAAATATGTGAAGCTATTATGGTATGGACTCTCCTTGAACATGATAAAAGGTTTCATATTGGGTCCTTAACTTTTCCTTTTTGATTTCCCTTATCTCATCACTGCCTTCATACATTGTATGAAGAACCTTCCATAGTTCATGGGCTGTCTTGAAGTTTTCAACTCTGGTTAGGATCTCAAACGGTAGAGTCATAGCCAAGATGTTATAAGCCTTCATGTCTGTTTTGACCTTCTTGACGTCATCACCAGCCATAATTTTCAAGCTAACTGGTTTTTGTATGTTGTAGTCTGGACCAAGAGACACAAGAATGTATGGTCCCTCGGTTATGGATGTCCATGGATCCGCGTCTTAGAAAATTATCCAAATTCTGAACATTATTTTCCACTTTTTGAAGTCTGCTTTGTTTTTGAATCTTGGTGGTTTGAAACCACTATTTGACCCTAAAGTGTCATTAGACATTGTGATGTTTTTGAACTTAACTGTTTAAGTTCAAAATTTTATTTGTTAATTTAGCTCAATCCAAAAATGAATTTATCCTAAAGTCACTAGGATTTGTTTGTTAATAAAGTCACCATTTAATGTTACTTACCGAATAAAAGGTTCAATTAATTAATGTCATATGTCATGTCACTGTTAATTCTCGGTTAAATAAGGGAATATTCAGCTTAAGAATGTCAATCAGTCAAAACCCTGAATGATGTCAGTTAATAAAAGTCAAAACCCTTAAAGCAAATATTATGTTTTAAAAGTTAAGTTTTTGGATCAAAAAGTGACTTTTTAAAAAATTTAAAATAAGATTATGTTTATTCTTTGATTTTGAGAATGAACGAACATAATCACTAGAGATTATGAAGGTTTATGAATGTTCAAAAACTAGGGTTTAGCCTAGGGTTTGTTGGCGGCTGTGTTGTTCTTCACAAATTAAACGATCGGTTTGTTGATCGAAGAGCAAAACCGTGATTCAAGTGAGTATATACTTGAATATGATGATGTTAAACATTTTAAATGATTCAAAATGTTCAAAACAATGTTTGTATAATGAAAACTTGATAAAACATTACTCGATGATTGCTTTTATAAAAAATCCTTTGAACTGATGAGGTTTCTGAGGTTTTGTATTGACTCTGTTTTAAAAAATAGTGTTTGAATGTTGTTTAGAACTTTAACAACACAAAATCTTCTACAAAATGCTCAAAAACAGATTAATGAACCATGTTTGATGCATTTGTTGAATGTTTGAAGTAGAAGAATGTTTTATGATGATATTCAGTTCACAAATGCATGATATAAAACTAATGAACCACAAATATCATTGTGATGAATGAGAGGATAAAAAATCAGTGTCTGATTTGAGCCAAGGCTCTGATACCACCTGATGAAAACTGACTTTGATTTGAGCTTTTAAGTACAAGAACAATATCAAATGAATCTCCCCAAGGACCTTTTCAATCTCTCATTCAACACTCAATGAACATGGTGTGGAAACCCATGATCAAAGATATGAATATCCGTGTGTGTATGATTGTGTGTTTGTATGCTTGAATGCTTGAATGATAATGAATGCTTGATTGTATTGATTGTTTAAAAGCTTATAAAGGATTAGGATATACTACCATTTATAGGCTATACATCAAGCTATTTACAGTTAAAAAATACCATTATGTAAAAGTATAATACACAAGTAATCTTAAGTCTATAGGCTGTCCGTTGTGAATGTTGATTGTCTGTAGTGGATGACATGCTATCATTGTTGTTGTTGAATGAGCTATCCAATGTGCCTTCAATGATGTCCGCTGTGAACAGTTGGTTAATGTTTATCTTGTTAGTTATCCGTTGTGGAGTGTTCGTCTGCAGTGTAGTGTTCATCCATTGTGGATGAACATCCGTTGTGGACTGTTCATCAGCTACAGACATTGTTCATCCACTGTGTATGCTAGTTCATCTGTTGTCTACACTTGGACTTCATTCTTCATCCGCTACTTACAGATGATCATCCGCTATAGACTTTCTTCATCCGTTGTTGACACTTAGAGAAAATTCCTTTTTTATCTATAAACCTGAAAAAGAAATTTAAACTAAATTATTGTATGTTATGAACGTTAATGATACTAATGTGTTAGCTAATGATTGTATTGATGTTAGAACACATTGTGTTTGATTATGGCAATCATTATCCTTCAATGTAATTGTTGAGTCCAACAAGGCATTTCTTTAAAGAACAAGTGCCCATGGTTTATCTGAGTTAAGACAATTCTATAAAGCTTGAGGTTCGTGCTTAATTTTACTTATATAAAATTGTTTTTGTAACATATGATTTGAAAGTACTTAATTTTATTTTTGATGTTTGAATTGTTTAGTTAGAAAATCTGGATTGTGTAATTAGTATTCACATTATGTCTCTGAGTTTCAAATAAACAAAATGACTTAAAGAGAGATGAAGAAAAATTAACACTTCTACCTACCGGTCAAAGGTCTATATTTTAGTTTAACTGATATCTTCCATTACATTGCATTTTACTATTACACAAACAATATTCCCCAATACAATAGAGCTGGGTTAGAAGAAGAGCAATTAGCTGCCCTAGCTATTTGTTTAGATATATGTGCTGTCGGTTATACTATGGATCATGTAAAAATACTAAGTTTGCTAAGGTGTGCTATTCATATCTTTCTCAACTAATTAAGTCATGATAACCTTATCACAGATTCTTCATAGAAGTCAAAATATATACATAAGATCTTAGGGTATAAATTACATATAAATCACTACCGATAAGTTATACTTCATACAGGGAGGAAATATCTAGTTAGAATTATTATATGTATCTCTTTGGGTTGTAATTGGTATTGCTTGGGTTCACCAGTTTGGATATAAAGACTCGATCGTATGTCTATTCATTATTTCAAATGTAAACTTCATACATTTTGTTTTGACACAACCAATTTGTACGTATTTCAATTCTGCAATGAAGATTTTGTCAATTTATTATGTTAAATATTTTTTGATACATGTGCTTTGTTTACATTCTCCTATTGAACGGGACAGGGAACTAGGGTTGCAATTCCATCAAATGTTTTGTTATCTACATTTTTTATTTGATTTTGCTTCCAAGGTGTTAACATATTTTTTTTTTCTTTTTTACTTTATAAGTGGCAACTGCTACTTTTGTTTCATCGTTCAAGGTTCGCAGTTTGTTATCTAATCACTACTTATGGATGGATATTGGATGCATAGTAGTAGCTTGTGCATATATATATATATATACATATATATATATACATATATATATACATATATATATACATATATATATACATATATATATACATATATATATAGGGGAGGGTTCCAATGAAAACCACATTATAATTGAAAACTATAAAAACCACTTTATAGCCTTTGATTTAATTGATGAATGGTTTAGATCAATTAGTGGCATGATTGTAATTAAATGAATAATT
>BJCO01723164.1:0-13818 GCA_018326465.1 Flaveria floridana | reverse complement strand
AGAACATGCATTTCTCGGTTTCTTAGCTCAAACACAACTTAAAAACACTAATTCTTACCTTGAATTAGATTTCTTCTTCTTTCTCTCTCTAAAACCGAAGCCTCTGCTGTTCCTCTTTCTAAAAAAAACGAATGAGAGTGTTTGACAGGCCAAAATGGGCGGCCATACCTCTTTATTCACCAACTTTTATTTTCTTTGTCCTTTTGGCACTTTTTACCCCTCAACTTAAGGTTGACTTTCATTTCTTCCTTTTTCTTTCCCTTTTATTCTTTTACTTCTTTAAAAGAAATTACGGGTGTTACACTTTGACTCCTTTTCCCTTTTTGCGAGACATTTTTATTTTCTCTTCTTGTTACTTTTCTT
Organism: Flaveria floridana; assembly: GCA_018326465.1. Classification (NCBI taxonomy): domain Eukaryota; kingdom Viridiplantae; phylum Streptophyta; class Magnoliopsida; order Asterales; family Asteraceae; genus Flaveria; species Flaveria floridana. The sequence continues at coordinate 13,455 of BJCO01723164.1, read as the reverse complement.
TTCTTTTAATTTGACAAAAGTTTTGGGTGTTAAAGTCTACCCCCCTTAAAGAGGTTTAGTCCTCGAAACCAATCACTCTTCGAACAACTGTGGGTAAAGCTGTCTCATTTCTTCCTCAGTCTCCCACGTAGACTCAGAACCCTTTCAGTGTTTCCTCTGCACGCGAACAAGGGGAACCATTTTATTTCTCAATCTTTTCTCCTTCCGATCAATGATCGCCACTAGCTGCTCTACATAATTGAGCCGTTCATCCACTTCAATGTCCTTTAGTGGTACAATCATATCCTCATCAGCTAAGTACTTTCTCAAATGAGATACATGGAATGTTGGATGAATTCCACTTAACTCATCAGGCAGATCTAATCGATAGGACACCTCTCCTACTCGTACAATGATTTGAAAAGGCCCTATGTATCATAGGCTCAGCTTACCCCTTTTCCTGAACCGAATGTTCCCCTTCCAAGGTGAGACCTTCAACATAACTCTATCACCCATTTTGAACTCGATCGGCCTACGCCTTTTGTCGGCATACGACTTCTGTCTATCATTTGCCGCCTTCATAAAAGCTTTAATCTTTTCTAACTTTTCCATTGTAGCCTCGATCACCTTGATACCTCCCAACTCTTTCTTCCCAATGTCTCCCCAACATACGGGCGTCCTACACCTTCTACCGTATAGCATCTCGTATGGTGGCATGCCAATGCTGGCATGATAACTGTTGTTGTATGAGAATTCCGCTAACTGTAAGTGATCATCCCAACTTCCTCCAAAATCGATCACACATGCTCGAAGCATATCCTCGAGCGTCAGAATCGTCCTCGCAGACAGACTATCTGTTTGAGGATGGTAAGCCATGCTAATGTGTATCCTCGTCCCCATCGCATCATGAAATATTTTCCAAAACTTGTATGTAAACCTGGTGTTGCGGTCAGACACGATAGACACTGCACACCATAATGAGCTACAATATCCTTGATGAACAGATCCACCAGTCTATCGGATGAATACGTCTCTCGGATGGGTAGGAAATGAGCACTCTTTTTTAGACAATCAACTATCACCCAAATGGTATCGTACCCCCTCGTCGTACAAGGTAGCTTCGTTACGAAGTCCATGGAGATGTGCTCCCACTTCCACTCAGGTATATCCGAAGGTTGGATCTTCCCGTATGACTTCTGATGCTCTACCTTCAATTGCAAACAAGTGAGACACTTACTCACATACTCCACTACATTACGCTTCATTCCCAGCCACCAGTAATCTTTCTTCATGTCTTGATACATCTTGGTAGCACCAGGAGGAATGGAGTATCGAGTCTTATGAGCCTCATCCATAATCCGTCCCCGTAAGTCTTCGTAACGAGGGATCCACATCCGTCCATTTCAGGTTCTAAAACCAAGAGTGTTCTCACCCAATTCTACGACTAGACCCTTCATTTGTTCAGAATTAATCCGATCCTCTTTAAGCGCTTCGTCCTGAAAATCCTTGACCTGTTTCATCACATCAGCGGTCATAACCAACTGATAGGCCTTCACCCGAATCGGCTCAGGTCTCTCCTTTCGGCTAAGGGCATCGGCCATAATGTCATCCTTACCCAGATGATAATGGATCTCACAGTCATAATCCTTGATCAACTTTAACCACCTCCTCTGCCTCATGTTGAAATCCGTTTTCTTAAAGAAATATTTTAAGCTTTTATGGTCCGCGACGATGGTGCACTTCATCCCGTATAAGTAGTGCCTCTAAATCTTCAACGCGAAGACCACAGCCGCTAGCTCCAAATCATGGGTGGGATAATTGACTTTGTGGCTTTTTAGCTGTCGAGACGTGTAGCCTGTTATCCTTCCATGTTGCATCAACACGGAACCCAGTACCGAGTAAGAAGCATCTGAATATACCACTAAGTCTTCACTCCCTTTGGGTAATGTCAAGACATGAGCTTGAGTTAATCTTGCCTTTAACTCCTCAAAAGCATCCTCTTGTTCTCGACCCCACACAAACTTCACATCCTTGCGAGTCAATTTAGTCAAAGGTAAGGCTATCTTGGAAAAGTATTGAATAAATCTTCTGTAGTAGCCCGCCAAACCCAAGAAACTATGAAGCTCGAGTGGTGTTTTTGGAGACTTCCATTGCATCACCACCTCAACCTTCACCAGGTCTACCATAATTCCCTCAGAATTCACCATGTGACCCAAAAATTGGACTTATCGCAACTAAAAAGCACACCTAGAGAATTTAGCATACAACTTCTCTCTTCTAAGTGTCTCCAACACTTCGCGTATGTGGCCGACATTTTCTTCCATTTCTCGAATAAATCAGGATATCATTAATAAACATGATCACTGATTTATCTAACATTGGCCGACACACTCAGTTCATTATATCCATAAAGGCAGCTGGCACGTTAGTTAAACCAAAAGACATAACAAGAAACTCATAGTGTCCATAACGCGTGTGATAAGCCGTCTTAGGAATATCTCGCTCCTTTACCTTCAACTGACGGTAGCCAGATCGGAGATCTATCCTTAAGAACCAACCAGCACCTTGGACTTGATCAAACAAGTCATCAATCCTTGGTAGAGGATATCAGTTCTTCACTGTTAACTTGTTTAACTCGCGGTAGTCTATGCACATCCTCATACTACCATCTTTCTTCTTAACAAACAAGACCGGAGGACCCCATGTAAAGATGCTCGGTCGGATGAACTCTTTATCCATCAACTCCTGCAGTTGAACACTCAGTTCCTTCATGTCGGTCGGAGCTAATCGATACGGTGCTTTGGCAATGGGCTGACCATCAGGTATCAAATCAATCTGAAACTCAATCTCATGATCCTGTGGCACACCTGGTAAGTCTTCTTAGAACATGTCCAGAAAGTCACACATAACTGGTGCATCAGATAATTGTGGTACTGACGCGTCCACATCATTTACGTAAGCCATGTAGGTACTACATCCCCGTTTTATGCACTTCTCTGCCACCGCCATCGAAATCACCTTTGGAAATATAGTGAGGCGATCACCATAAATCATCACTGAACTTCCATTGGGCGCAAGTAATTGAATCATCTTCTGGCAACACATGATGTTTGCCTCATAGGCTGCTAACCAATTCATCCCTAGTACACATCGAATACGCCTAGGGGCATCACATATAATTAGCAGAAAACCTGTGGCCTTCTAGTTCCATGTCGTACTTTTATATTATATCAGAAATTCTAATAGACTTACCAATAGTAGTTTCTATATCAAATGGCTCATCAATACTTCTACTACTAACAGGAAACTTAGCATAAAAAGCAGTAGAAATAAAACTCCTACTAGCACCAGAATCAAGTAATACAGAGGCACAAGTTTGGTTTACTAAAAACATACATGACACAACGTCGGGGTCTACCCTGGCTTCCTCCCACATCATCGTGAATGCTCTAGCAGTTGCCTTCTATCCTCCATCCTCTGTTCCTTTCTTCATCTCGAAACTCTCGGCCCTTGGCTTCTTACACTCCCGACTCTGGTGGCCTGTTCTACCATAGTTAGAGCACCTCGCCACCCTACAATCCTTAGAAATATGGCCAGGCTTCCCATACTTGAAACAAACCTTTAATCCTGACCTGCACTCACAAGTATGCTCCTTTCCACACTTACCGAACCTCTTCATCCCCGAGCCTGCTGCAATCACTAGTCAATCATCCACCCTTGCCTTCTTGTTTTTTGGGGTGAAACCACCATGCCCAAACCGTTTCCTGTCCCAGTTTCGGTCACCACCACGTGTCTTCTTCATCTCAACCACCACAGACTCCTCTGGATGTCAGCTGGCAATCCTTGGATATACTTCTTCATCTTCCTTGACATCAGCGTCACTTGATCATTCAATCACCATCTTCTTTAACTCTCTCCATCTCATCCTCCTGATGGCCCTGCTGCCCTCGGCTGGGACAATATTGTCCCACCAACACAGAGCTGAGTCAATGAATGAGTGAGTGGTGAACTTCACCTTCTAGTCCTCTCTACACTTGCTAATCTCCAACATGACCTCCATCTCTATTACCCAGCGGTGAGGAGGGGAAGCACTGCCATTCCCATCAAACGTCGAGGGTATGCATCTTTGAAATACCCTATAGTTACAACCCCGTGCAGTCACCTCCACAGCTTCTTCCTCCTCCTCTTCACTCAAGACAACCGTCTCAGTCTTCGGTTTTTCTCTTTCTTCTCTCCTAGTGGTCTTCCTCTTTTCCGTCCTTTCATCCTTCTTCACAGCCTTAATCACTTTAATCACCACAGAAGGCAAAATCATCAGCATGACTTGTGAACCTCCTCAACTACTGCCTCTTTCACCGAGGCCCTTAAGTTTGCACTCTCATCACCACCTTCCTGGTGATGGACCTCGGTCTCTTTACATGTCGTTTCAGTAGTCCTGGCCCTATTCCTCATAACACGTTCAGTACCACATCCACCATGTACTCCACCCCTAAAAGCCTTAGACGATCTACTTCCATCCATCCTCTAATCACTATAAGATTCAAACACTAACATGATAGTTCAAGGTAATAGCTCAAATAATGTCAAGTAGAGTAAGTCCCTAACTACAGTAGCCAGTTATGATTAGCCACTTTCTTTACTCTTCATTCCCCAAGCATTTCCTATCCTACATCAGTATTCAAATCTACTAAGAGCACATAAGTCAAATAACACTCACATATAATACCAGTTAACTTTAAGAAGATTACCTGATGGCACGTAGCTACTCGGGCTGGCATCCCTTCATCCGGTCCCATTTTCAGTTTAAGTTTAGGTTTCTAAAAATATTTAGCTATTTCTCTTAAACTTTGGCTCTGATACCAACTTGTAAGGCCCCGTTCCCAGGACACTTACAGTTGGACATTCATCACAGATAATATCTAAAACATTACACATTTCATAAGATTAAGCAGGGGAATTTCATTAAAAAAACCATTCATTTCATTGATAATTACTGTTGTTAAGTAATACAACATTGTTTAAGTTACAAAAGCATCATTTAATTGCATTACAAAACAACAATATCCTTATGCTTGAAGGGATGCCGTCTTGCCCTACCGAGTAACTTCCTTAGCGTGCCATCCTCAGCAAAATTTATCTGCCAACTGAAAATGCATAAACGTCAGCGTTGCTGAGTGAGTTCTAGTTTTAGAAGTATTAAAATACCTTAGGTGTTTTATATACAAAATTATACTTCTTGAATAAAACAGATTACTTTCGTATGCGAGCACACATCATACGTACATCCAGATAACATTCATAGTTCATCTCATTTATTCATACATTCATTATTATCTTTCATCATCGTACGCATTCACTCGTTTCGTACTTTTCATTATCTTTCACTTTCATCCGGACCAATGTGCAATAGCCCAAACATTGTGCACGAAGCTGATACTAGGCCGAAGTCTATAAATAGACACCTAACATTATGCACAAAGCGTGACCCAGTACCTAGGGCATGCCACAAGGATTCCGTCAATCATCGTTCCTTTCGTACTTTACATTATCTTTCACTTTTTGTCAGACCAATGTGCAATACCCGAACATTATGTACAAAGCTGATGCTTGGCCTGAGGTCTATAAATAGACCCTGAACGTTATGCACAAAGCAGACCCAGTCACCTAGGGTATGCTACAAAGGTCATGTCAATCTCAGTGATTGACCCTGTCTGCATCCTTCAGGTTAGCTAAACCACACATAGTTGAGCTAACAACAACATGATCGTGCACCTCCATTCAAATTTGCTTGCAAGCCATTCATTTGTTCATTATGTTCCGCTCTTCATCTTTGTTATCTTTCACTTCATTACGTAATACTTTACGTTCGTTCGTACATACATCATACTACGTAAAGTCATAACATAATACATAACGTATATTATAACATAATATATACGTTTTGAAAACCGTTAAAAGATAACACATCATACACATATACATATCATAGCATTCATCACATTATAACCCTCATCATATCATCATGCATACTTTAAACATAGACCATCATATCACAATAGAGCCTATCTCAGTCATATACCCCTTAAAAAAAGTTAGAAAACCATGAGTCCAAAATGAGGCACATGGAACATTTCAGGCGCATGAACATAAAATTTTCTAAGTAAAACAGTCTAGGTGCATTAGCATTATGCAGGCGCATGAGCCCTGCTTAGGCGCATTTCCACTATGCGGGCGCATGAGCCCTACTTAGGTGCATCAACACTTAGGCGCATGAGCCACTTCGGGCGCATGGGCACTATTTAGGCATATGGCCTACACTTACGCGTCTGGGCATAAATTTTGGGTGCTTGGGGTATTGTTTGGGTGCATGAGCTGGTACTTAGCATATTTTGGCAAATATTCTAGGTGCATGAATACTATTTGGGTGCATGAGATACACTTAGATCTTCTAAGTCAAATTTCAGGCGTATGGATACTATTTGGGTGCATGGCCAACCGTTTAACATGTTTCTACATTATTCTCAGTCCCAATCTACTTGCAATCATACTTACATCATAAATATAACATTCTAAACATCAATAACAACTTTACAACCCTAAATCGTAAGCATTCACACACACATATATTCAGTTAACATACATAACATTTGTAAAAATGTTTTACATGCAGTTTCACCCCCCAAATGTTTAAAACACCTAAAACCCGAGGTCTAGAACTCACCTAAAGCAGTCTTCAAGCTAAACTCCACCGAACTTGTTTGCATAAGAGTTCAAACACCTAAAACAAAATCAAACAACAACCAAGCACAAGGAACACATAAAAGTTGGTTCTAAGGTTGAGAACCCCACAAAACCGAACCAAAAATACATAGAAACACTTACCAAATGTGAAAATTCAGCGTTTTTCTTCTTGAACCAAGGAAACTTCGGTTTTCTTCTTCTTCTTCCTTTGTTTGTCAAAAAGAAGAGTGTTAGGATAAGTAGTGGGCGGCCATACCGTTAATATTGTAAAATAATAGATTTTTGTACTTTTTAACTTTGGCCCCCTCCACTTTGACTCCTTTTCCCTTTTTGCAAGACACTTTTATTTTTTTTTCTTGTTACTTTTCTTTTCTTTTAATTTGACAAAAGTTTCGGGTGTTACAAGGGTCCTCTCATTTGGGTCTTTGGTATCCAAAAGGAGGAAACTTTGATTTGCATGCCTATTCTAACAGTGATCACGGAGGTTACAAGATGAATAGGAAATATGTCATCGGTGAATGCTAGTATCTTGGAGATTGTCTTGTTTTATGGCAAAGCAAAAAAGAAGACAACTGTATCTTTATCTACGGGTGAAGCTGAATACGTTACTGCATCAAGTTGCTTCTGCCAAGTGCTTTAGATCCAACATCAAATGATGGATTATGGCATCAATTTCCTTCATACACCACTCTTCTATGACAATGAAGCCACTATTGGATTGCCAAAAATCCAATCCATCACACTCGCACCAAGCACATTGAAATAAGGATTCATGCAATCTAAGATGCTCAGGAAAAGGGGTTTTATAGATATTATTCCAATTGACACTAAAAATCAAAGAGTAGATCTTTTCACAAAAACATTTGATAAACCTCGTCTTTAAGAACTGATCTTCATGTTGGGTTTAATATTTTTTGAAAAAAATCTTTTCATAATAAAATGCATATTTAGTTGTAAATAATTTCTTATCTTCTACATCTTATGCTTATAAAATCTTTTGAAACTTCGAGTCCCATATTCCATCACTTATTTCTTTTCATGAAAAACATAAATTTCTTTGTAGATAGCAACCAAATAGAAATTTTGGGGGAGAATAAAGTTTAAACTTTGAGTTTTTCAACTTTTGGTTTTGTCAGGTATCCCAGGAATATGAAAGAAAAAGAGTTTGAGGGAAGTCAATGGATCTGTGATGGGATATGCGTGGTAGACTCAGCTCAAAAAAATGAAGTAAACGGTGATCGTGTGGCCAAACTAAACGTTCAAGAGCTCAGTGATAAGGTTCATTCACATGACATCTCGTCCTGCATAAAGTTACAAATCCTTATCAAAAATTGGTTGAGAGTTTTAAATCTTTGTTCTGATCCTTCTAAAATCCTAAATGTCCCTCACCCGAACCCTGAATTGAGCACCTAGTAGCAAAAACAAATGCTTCTAGTTATGCTCTTCCGAAAAGCCTCTGTTTTGAGTCACTTGTGACTCTTTCAGAATGTACAATAACAAATAAAATAATGTGTGTGTTTATCTCCTCTACTATGCGTGAGCATTGATCTGGAGTGATGATCTTCTCTGCTATACGTGAGTATTGACCTGAACCTCTCATCAACATGCATAGATGATCTTCTCTACTATGCGTGAGCATTGACCTGAAGCTCTCATCTACAAGTATAAGATAATTATCTCCTCTGTTATACGTGAGTATAGACCTGGAGCTCTTATCATTTTACCCTAATAATATATCACAATGTTTCTTTAATCAAAAAGATCATTGTCAAAAGCTCCACCAATCAAATGATATTGAAGAACATTTACAATGGTACTCAAATGATCATTGTCTATGTTAACATCATTGGTAAATCACATGCAAAATCAGACAGAGTCAATCATACTCAATAAGCCATGATGATAGGATAAAGTCTTTTGTCGAATGTTTGTGGGGACCAAGTTGCCAGAGCATCTTTAATCAAAATCAAAACATGATAATAAAAGCTGATGATTACTCGTTGATAAGAATAAGGCATGGGTTTAAAAGGACAAACATATCAGCAATCCCTCTAGACTACGACTCTCCAAAAAATTACTCAAAAAAATTATTATATATCCTTTATGGTTATCTTATCTTATTTTATTTTATTTTATTTTATTTTATTTTATTTTATTTTATTTTATTTTATTTTATTTTATTTTATTTTATTTTAATATTTTTTTAATTTAATTTAATTTTATTTTATTTTGTTTTGTTTTATTTGATCTTTTCATCTTATTTTATGTTAAATTGTTTGGTAATTAATTTTTCTATGAGTTGGAATTGTGGAGTGAAGAAGTTGTTTCTCACAAATGTTTTTATAAACATAAAACATATATTAAAAAAAAGGCGAAACTAATGGCGAAACTATGTTTCGTCGGGAGTTTCACCGAGCGAAACTATAGATTCGCCGGCAATCACGCTCAACAGTAAGCCATTGATATATACGGGTGAAACTATAGTTCCGCCGACAGCGAAACTAGATGGTATATAATGTACAGTGTGAGAAGTGTTTCTCACTAGTGAGAAATTACCAAACCCTAGTTTCTCTCTCGGCTATTCAATGAAAAACTTACATTGATGATTTCCATTAAAATAAAGTGTTATTGATTGATTAGGTTAGTGAGGCAAAGCATGCACTTAACTTTAATCTGGTTTAAAACGGCTAAAAGACCAGCTAAAATTGTTTCGCTGCATTCGAAAGGTCGCAGTTTTGTTCAGCGAAACTGCGAGCTAGAGCAGCGAAACTGAAAGAAAGTTCAATGTTCCGAGCGAAACTGTAACGTTGTGCTGCCCGAGCACAATTGACTGTTTCACTAGGAAGATGTCAGCGAAACTATAGATTCGCTAGGCATAGACTTTTGTGTCTGAGCTTAAGCGAAACTAATAGCGAAACTACAATTTTTCTTAGGCGAAATTACAAAATTAGTTGTCAGCGAAACTGTTAATAACAAGAGCACATAATTCAATGCCTAAGACTCAGCGAATCTATGCCCAATTCTTAGCGAGTCTATGGTTTGGCTACAGCGAAACTAACAATTTTGCCCACAGAGAATTTACAGTTTCGCCCCCAGCAAAACTAGCTAACTTTTAATTTTTTTGTTGTTATTTTGTATATTTGATTTGTTTATTTATATATACATGTATAACTAACCTACTTCTATTTGCATTTCAGTAAATATGGCTAACTTGAAGTTTGATGACAAGTACAACATCGTGGCATTACTGGATGACGGCAATCCAAAGGCGGTGGGCTTCAGAGACTGCATTGGATGGCTAAGGCAATCTCCTATATACTATGCCATTTAACACATGCCTACTATTTATGATCTACACGTGAGAGATTTCTAGAGATCCGCAGAGTATGATGTAGGATCAGTTCCAAACCGGATAGTTGCCAGAATTGAAGGTCATGACGTGGTTATTATAGTGGAAACCATAGAAAGAGTGCTGAGATTGGAGGATGACTGTGGACCAGAGGTTGTGTCAATCTAATGCACAAGTTCTAGAGGCATTCAGGAGTATTGGGGATGAAGGGCCCCTATATGGATCTAAGAAGGAAATTATGAAATCTCTTCCATCAAAGGAATGGAGATACATTGCCCACATCTTTATTATGTGTCTGGATCATTGGAAGGGAGGTTCTGGCAGGCCAAATATACACTGGGCCAGGGCAATGATTATTTTCTAAAAAGGTCAAAAAGCCAACATAGCCAAACTGATCTTTGACTGCATGATTGAGAACATCATGGCCATGAAGAAAGACAAATGCCTATTATACCGAAGGTTTGTCCAAATGTTGATAGATGATTTGACCCCCAACGTGCCAAGACATGGAGAAATCAAGAGGCTGGCACAGATGAACACAAGGATCTTTGCTGACTGTTCAGCTATTAGACATGATTTCAGTGGGAAGATAACTCAATTATGGGAGAACATGTATCCAGCAGAGAGATGGAACTATATTAGAAGGTTGATTGAGTATAAGAACAAGAATGCTGAGGAGAACAGGGAGAAAAAGGAGGGGGCAATAAAGAAAAGAAAGAGGTATGCTAAAGAAAAAGAGTATGATTTGGATGTTGAAATTGATGAAGTCGAGGAGGAGATAAGTCAACAAAGGGTGAGGAGATCGAAAAAGAAAGCAGATCAGGGAGAAGCTGCTAATCTTACAGAGAGAACAACAAAGCATAAACAGCAAGCTTTCTCTGAAACTCCTGGTAAAAGAGATGCAAGGTTGGAGCTGGACCAAGATATGATTCGAAACATTAATGCATCCTTGGCTCAATTAAGCATGATGAAAACAAAGCTGATGAATCAAGAGTTGAGAGAAAAATAAATGGATATAGTTATAGATGGTATGAAGTCTATGCTATTAGACCAAGAAAGGCTAATCAAGAGATTGTTGACCGAGGTGAACGAACTGAAAACAGCTGCTATCATGCCTAATCAGATGACTCAGTATGAGCTTGATGATTTAACAGACACTTCCATGTATTCATTTCTAAGAGTGGGAACTTTATCAAAGGCATGAGAGGGCCCAAGTGGTGCTGCTGATATAGATGTTGAGGTTGGGGGAAACAATGCTGGTTGCAGTGGTGTAAGAGGCTCTATTGAGGAAACTAAGGTTGTGAAGGATGCTGATGTAGAAGGTTCAAAAGGAAAGGAGACTGAGATTGAAGATTCTAGATTCATTAACTTGAGATTAGACCTTGACACTGATCTGACTGGAGAAGAGGTGATAGCAGGTGACGAAGAGGGAAGCAAAGAGAAGGAGATGGAGATGAGATTGCAGGATGAAGCTGAGGAAGAAGATGAACAGCTGATTGATTATGACTCTGAGCCTGAATTTTACGAGGTTGATGAACGCCCAACAACATATGTGGCTTAGAGAGAATCAACTAATGGTGATGTGATAGAGATTGCTCAGGAAGACTGGTTTGCTAAGGAAAAAGATCCTGAAGAGCTAACTCCTTTGTTCCAAAACATTCAAGATCCAAGCAAGATAGAGGCAGACAAGAAGATAATCAGTTGGAAGTACAACACCGATCTTAAGTTATACATGATCAAGAGGCAAGGAGGAAAGATCTACTACTTCAATAAAAGGAAGGCTTTTAAAACCTTGCCAAGGTGGGATCTGAGAAGATTGGCTGAGATTCCTCTTATAGACGCCGATATGATTGAAAGGGCGATGTTGCTAGAGAAGGAGATTAAGAAGGGTTTAAATGACAACTTTAAAGCATTTGGATATAAGAAGCCGGAGAGAAGGAGATCGAAGAAAGACTTGGATTAGGCCATAGGCAAGGGCAAAATTATGTTAAGGTTGAAGCCTGCCAAAACTGTGAATAGAGTTAGAGTGCCCAATCCACTTCCCCCGATGCTACAAAACCTTGTTAAATGGTTTTATGACAATAATAGTATGGAAGCAGTGATTAGGTTAAAGGGTGAACAAGAGATCTGACTATTTGATCTGATGGAAGTCTTTCTATTTGGTGATCAAAACTTGAAGGTGTTATGTAAAAATCACATAAAGGCTGGAGCTGGAGCAGAAACAAGAACCGAAGCTAGTCTGTTTATGAGGGTGGCTAAGAAAGCTCATGGCGTGAGAGCAGAAGTCAGGGAGCTAACTAAGAAAGTTATTCAAGCTGACCAGGTCAGGATGGGTGCGCAGGATCTTGCAAAGATATTACTTCAAGCAAGTGCAGATGTAGAAGAAGAAAATATAACTGGAGCTGAACAAGAAACAACAGAGAAAGCTGGAGCTGATGGTGCACAGGCTGGAGCAGATAGTCAAGATCAAGATCGAGCTAGTAAGGTCCAACCTCGGGGGAGTATTGAAGATCAAGAGTAGGTTGGACTCACCATAGTCGTTAGGTTCATTTTTCTATATATGTAATAGGTTTAATGTTAGTTTATTTCTATTATGTAATTTTGTATGTTGTTTTACGTTTAGAATAGTTTCTCTGACCCCGCGAAACTACAAGCGAAACTATAGTTTCGCTCATAGTCAGCTGACTTAGGTCACCTTGTGAAATTGTGTTTCACAGTTGGGTGAAACTAAGCCCTGGTCAGGACAGTTTTGCTATCCAGCAAAACTGTCAACAAAACTAGAAACTGCCTATATTGTAATGATCAAACTTTATGTGCTAGTTTTGCACAACCCTAATACGAATATTCATCTTTGCAATTATGTTCTTATTTACTTTGTGGATGGAAATCACTTTGTTAATTATCTTTGAGCCTTGTTTTGTTCTTATGATCATGGTTTTGATTATCAATGTTATTCTTTTGAAAACCATTGTTTAGATTGTTGTTTGACTATAACCTCAGTGGGATTTGTGAGTGTTATTCATCATTTGCACTGTTATTCGATCATGTTGGATCAACAGGTGATATACCAATAATATTAAGACCAGATAATGATAGTTTGTATGTTTCTCCCCCCCCCCCTAATAGGAAAGTAAATAAAAATGGAACCGTGAAGACTCGCTTTCGAGTGTGTAGAAGAAATTTAAAGCAAATGTCAAATGCTAAACATTATCTAACTGCAGGACCGGTGAAGGGGGTCAATGCTATTAGGATCATGTACTGGACGATGTACTAACTGATGTACATGTATACCGAATCAAATAGTGTGGAATCCTATTTGATTGGCGATCCAATCAGTGAGAACGCATGTAGAAACAATTGTAGATTGAATCTAAACGTTAAGAACG
>BJCO01723157.1:0-13775 GCA_018326465.1 Flaveria floridana | reverse complement strand
ATCAGTCTGTGGATGATAAGCTGTACTTAAGTTTATTTGGGTTCCTAAAGCTTTTTGTAAAGTTTGCCAGGATCTGGAAGTAAATCTACTATCTCTATCTGATATAATAGTCACAGGTATTCCATGTCTAGACACAATTTCCTTTATGTAAATCCGTGCTAATCTCTCAATCTTGTAATCTTCTCGAATAGGTAAGAAATGAGCAGACTTAGTTAGCCTATCTACTATAACCCAAATTATGTCGTATCCATTTCTGGTTCTGGGTAACTTAGTTATGAAATCCATTGTAATTTGATCCCATTTTTATTCTGGGATTTCTGGTTGTTGCAAGTATCCTGAAGGTTTTTGATATTCAGCTTTTATTCTGGAGCAAGCATCACATTGTTCCACAAATTCTCCAACTGATCTTTTCATACCTGGCCACCAGTATTGGCTTTTCAAGTCCTTGTACATTTTGGATCAAAATCAAAAATCAAGTAAGTGGGTTTTTGAATGTTCTTCATGTTCTTCATTAATCCATGGATTTGGATGTGGATTTGAGCTCTAGTTTCGTGTTTAATTGATGAATAATGATTTATCACATCAGTTAAACATGAATCCAACATAAACAACAATAAACTGGAGCCAAAATGAAGTGATTTATGGGCTAAAAATTGAAGATGAGCTGAACGTTATGGTGCTTGATGCACCCCTTATGAGGGATTTTTAGAATTGTTCGAGCAGCTCCAAATCCTTCTGTTATCATCATACAAGATCCATAAGATGAGAAACAACAACAAAACATCAAGAGGATTGATCAAACAAGAACAAAGTGCAAGACACGTGCACTAGATGCACCCTTTATGTATAGTTTGATGCGCCCCATTTGGGGCTGCACAAAATTTGCAGCTCCTAATCCTCTTGATTATCATCCGTATGATCCCAAACTTCATCAACATTATCTAAAATAGAAAGAACAACAAGAAGATCATCATCCATGGAGGTACATTCCAATAACATTTTTACATTAATACACAAATATTTTAGTATCAAAATTGGGCAGCAAAAACTGCTCACACAGTAGCAGTTTGAACAGCTCACAAAGGGAATTTGGTGCTCCCCTTTAACAATTTGGTGCGCACCCTTGTTGTGTGATGTGCCTTCTGAGTTGGTTCTGCAGCATATGCACCTCCTATACATCACATGCTTCCCACAACACTTTGCTGCACCCCCTATCACATATGATGCGCCTCCTTTAAGGCTGCATAGCAGAAACTGTTGGAAGATCATAATCAAGACAATCTTAAATGAAGTAGATTAATGTTAATTAATTAAAAGTCAGAATAGAAAAGTCAAAAAAGAAAAAGTCAAACATGTAAATTAGGCGGGAATGAAAGGGTTAGTTATGTTAGTTTTAGTAGTATACAACCGCCATTGTATGGGTATAAATACCCTATCTGTATGTTGAATAATGTGTGGAAATCAGATTGTATTTGTTTGAATTGTGTGTTCCCGTTTGACCCTGTTTTCCATCGGGTCACTGCACTTTTGTGCATACCCTTGATGTTGTTCGTCCAACACTAATTGATCCTACATATATGATCCGAAGGGGCCTCAACAGAAACATCAGCAAAACGCAGCAGCAAATAAGCAACATTAGAGCTGTGTTTCAGCAGACTTTTAGTACATAAACAACAACATTTCAGCATCATTATGGGCTTCATTCATTCAGCAAAATCAGCAACTATACAACAGCAAAACAAGCTGCGTTTCAGCAACAAAACAACAACAAATTAAGCTGCGTTTCAGCAGCTAAACAGCAGCAAACCAGCAGCATAACATCAGTAGAACAACAATCATTTTGACAGCAAATTGAGTCCTGAATCAGCAGCGTAACGGCAGAAAATTCAGCCGCGTTTCAGCAGCAATTCAAGCTGCAGATCAGCTGCAGGACTACAATAGGTTCAGAATCAACTGGGCTGCACTTAATTAGTTCAATCAGTAACTGTTATTGCACCCCATGCAGCTCAAGAAGGCATCAGTTAATGCGCCCCTTGTGACCATTAGAAGCGCCCCTTGTAGGCTGCATCAGTGAAGTTCAAATAGTATCCTACAAAATCAAAAGTATCAGCAGTCAAATGATCTTGATCTTCATCAACAACAATTACAAGATCAAAAGCAGAAGCAATATCAAATATATAATCATGTTCATCAATATCACACAGTAGTTGATTCAAGCACATGCTTCCGCAACATCAACAACAACATCAACACTTGAATCAACTATTTCATCAAAAAGCACCATCAAGGCTCAAGTTTCAAGCTTCAACCTTTATCATTGGAATTCTACAATTTAGGGGAAGTATTGTTGGGTTTTGGCCAACAAGAATAAATTGAAAATTTTCTAGTCAACATTCAAGTCAACAAGAAGATGAAAAAATTAAACCTTAAAGTCAACAAGTCAACAAGAGTCAATATTATTAGTCTTGGGCTTTACATTGTAAGTGTCTTAGATTAGTATAAATAGAATAATTTATCTTTCATGGAGGTATAGGTGGTTCACCACCAATTATGGGAGTCACATTCCATCACCAACATCATATCATTATCCTTCATGGATGATGAATTTATCATCAAATCAATAAACAACAAGCATTAAACACTTTTGTGTTCCTTATTATTAAATTTTAGAATCTAGTCATCAAATTTTGTTCTTATCAATTTGAATCCTAAGATCCAAGCTCAACGATCCCATTCAAATCGGGAGCACACATGATTGGCTTTATTGCCCCTTAGTCATTGTATCTCTTTCATACCCTTTTAGGGTTTTAGATATACATTTTAGATGGTGGTTTACTAATTGTGTTGTTGGTTGTGTCTCTACCCTAATAGACCGATTCCTCCAGCGTAAACCTTATTTTAGCAGTGGTGGTAGAGCTTATTATTGTTAACTGATGCACTTGTTGGGATCTTCGTTGCGTCGATGATGATGAGAAGTACCTCCTTTGAGGATCTGTTGATGTTTTTTATTTTTGTTTGTTCGTTGATGTTGTCCCTGAGCTGATTTTCATCTTACGCTTTAAACATGTATCTATTTTATAACAATTCAATGATGATGAGCTTACCCTTATCAGAGATTTTACTGATGCTTTTAATTATATTGTTATTGGGTTGATGCTAAATGTCAGGGTCTAGGGTTGTCTCTTTTTTTATCTGTTGTGTCAATGGTGATGAGGATTAGCCCATTTGAGACTTTATTGGTGTTTTCTTTGCCCATTAATGTTGTTGTTGGCTTCATGTTTATTGCACATTATATGGTTGCTTCTTTTGGTTAGTTACCAATGGCCCTTGGCTTATCTCGAATTATTTCACTTTCATGTTTTATCTTATTTAATGGTTTAAACATGTTTTTAGTGTTTTTTTTTTCAATTAGGAAATGTTTTTCTTTTTTTATGCTATTGTTAAATAATGACGTAAATTTTATAAATTGTTTTATTTTCTAATTTAATTAATGGATAGTTTTAGCGAGCCAATTTCGCAAAAATATGCACGAGTGATCTAAGTAACCTATATATGATTAAATAAACCTGATAAACAATGGTCTACTATTTGTGTTTCTTGGTGTACAACAACCGACTACACCACTAATTTTCATATGTCCATTATACTTATTCAATTACCTTTCTGTTTTGTCATTGCTATGATGAGGTGGTGGCTTTCTTTTCTAGAGAGAGAGAGAGAGAGTGTGGCTCCAGAAATGACCCACTATGACATCATCTCTCATCAGGCTCTATAGCTGTGTCGATGGCAATATCTTTGCCGATGAGTGTTCTATGGCCGTGTCTTTCTTCGTTAGAGAGAGTCGATCGGTCGGTCGACCCTGTCGCCGCTTCGCCTCCCTGTATTGTTGAGGTGAAGCAGATGGCAGTGCACGGTGGTTCATGGTGGTGTTAGTGGTTTTATGACCGGCTTTGTTGCCTCTTAGTCATCACATCTCTTTCTTACCCTTTTAGGGTTTCTAGATCTACATTTTAGATGGTGGTTTATTGATTATGTTGTTGTTTGTGTCCCTACCCTACTAGACTGGTTCGACCCTCGTAAACCCTATTCTGGCAGTGGTGGTAGAGCTTATTGTTATGAACTGATGAATTTGTTAGGATCTTCGTTGTGTCGATGATAATTAAAATTACCTCATTTGAGGATCTATTGATGTTTTTTATTTTTGTTTATTCGTTGATGTTATTCTTGAGATGATTTTCATCTTATGCTTTAAACATGTATCTATTTTATAACAATTCAATGATGATGAGCTTAGCGTTATGAGAGATTTTGCTGATGCTTTCAATTATATTGTTATTGGGTTGATGCTCATATCAGGGTCTAAAGAAGCCTCTTTTTTATCTGTTGTGTCAATGATGATGGGGATTAGCCCATTTGACACTTTATTGGTGTTTTCTTTACCCATTGATGTTGTTGTTGGGTTCATGTTTATCGCATGTTATAAGGTTGCTTCTTTTGGTTAGTTACCGATGATCCTTTGCATAGGGGAGGTTGAATCTGTGCTATCTTGAATTATTTCACTTTCATGTTTTATCTAATTTAAAGGTTTTAACATGTTTGTAGCGCTTTTTTTCAATTAGGAATTTGTTTTTCATTTTTTATGCTAATGTTAAATGATGATGTAATTTTTTTTTCTAATATAATTAATATGTAGTTTTAGCAAGCCAGTTTCGCCAAAATATGCACGAGCGATCTAAGTAACCAATATATGATTAAAAGAACCTCATGAAAGATGATGTACTATTTGTGTTGCTTGGTCTACAACAACTGACTACACAACTGATTTTCATCTGTCCATAATTCTTATTCCATTACTCGTTGCAAGACCAATTAAGGGTGGTCAATAAAATCATTCTTACAAGGAGGAGAGAGTTAGAACACTTAACAGATTAAATAGGGAATCGGGTTTGAGTATGAGATAAAAAGAACACATGCAAACAAGGAGACAGAACTCAAGAACAATATATTTGGGTTTCAAGAATGAAGTATACAATCTCAAGTTCTTTAACAAGTGTTACAATGCATAAAATAAAAAACAAGACCCTAACATACTTTATACTACATCCTACAACCTGCTATACTTTAAAAGCCAGTTGGAAACATTGATAGACAACAAAATCAATGTAGAGTCAAAAGGCATATTGCCTTTTGACTAGTGACTATGACATGCCATAGCTCACATCCTAATATATATTACAATAAGGATAAAAGTACATAAAGTAGAAAGTTACAGACTCTAGACCTCAATGTACAGTTGTAAAAGCATGGTCTTTTTCACCAACTCATGCAAGTTGGTGAGTTTTCAGAGTTATAGCGGATAGTGGGTCAGCTTTATACAAAAGTACATCCGAGGAAAGCATATTCTCCTCTGTCTTCGGAAGAAATCAGTCTTCACTTCATTTGGCTTTGGAAGGCTTTGTCGTTGAAGCTTCGGAGGACTTCATCTTTTGGTTTCAGAAGATTTGGTCTTTGGCTTAAGAAGATTTTACACTTAGAATATTTCTGTGCAGAGTGTAAAACTTCAGAAGCAGCTTCTACCTTGTATATAATGCATGCATGCAGGAAGCCTTGGGTTGCTTTGGTTGCATCAACTTTCTTATATAACCTTACAAACTCCCCCTAGGCTGATGCTACCAAAACAGAGAAGATTGTTCATCAGTTGATAGTCCTTATCAGGATCAAGACCATTCCTTTCATCATCATTTGGTCAGGATCCTACAGACTCTCATAATATCTTCTCATGTCATGAAGATCATGCAGAGGTAAATCATGCATGTCTTCCCAGAAGTAAACGTCTTGACCACCTTGATCTCTAATGACATGCCATCTGACTGGATTAGCAGCAAAGGTCCAAGACAGGACGGGTCTTCGAGTTACAAGAGGTTGTGCCTGAGTAGGAGTTGATTGAGAAGTTTCTTGTTGCACTTCCTCAGGATGCTCTGACTCATCCTGAGGTCCTAAGGAGGATGCCTTTGACTTCTTCTTGGATACACTTTTCATGGTCATCCTTTCCTTCCTCTTTGATATCTTTAACTAAGTGGGATGGTCTTGAGTACCATGTTGTTCTGTTGTGCCTCTCTCAGTTAGGTCCTCTTCCCTCATAGGTTCAGAAGGAAAGGGAGCAGAACCTGCTATGGAATTGAAGATGAGGTTCGACGAGATACACCAGAAGGTCCAGCTTGTGTTGTCTGAGTTGGTTCAACCTTAACCTCAACCTCAGGAGGAGCTTGGATTGGTGGAGAATGCAAGTCTAGAAGCTTTCCCTTTTAAATCTTCTGCTTGATCACTCTAATGTGCTTATCCATAGTTGATAGAGACATTGGACCAAGCCTCATTCTGGAGAATACATACAGCTTTAAGAAACTCATCATCCCCTGCCTGTCTTCAGAATTCTTTTTACTCTTTTGGATGGTGGCTCTTGACTTTGCTGTTTCTTCCCTTATCTTTCTCCTAGCAGCCTTTTGTTCTTTAGTGAACTGTTGTTCCAGCTACTTAAGATATTAAAATTCAATATACTTATATGAGTGGGGAAGAAGTGTAGATGCCTAATAGAGGCCTATGGCACTTAGGTAGTTGATCATGTTTTGTCTATCAGCCTCCTTATCTGTCGGAGGTTATTCAGTTGCCACAACTTCTTTCTCAGGACTTTCATGAACTGGGGAGAAGGTAGGAGCATGTTTGTAAAGCCTCTTCTGCCTTCTTTCTTCTTTCATTTTGAGGAGCAACTCCGCATCCACTGCCTCCTTCCTCTCCTTTGTCACCTCTAAGTCTGCCAGTTCATTCAATTCTTCTAAGGGAAGAGAGATGAGTTTATCTATATTGTAATTTTTGGTCCCCATGTAGTTTAATTTAGCAGCCCTCAACTCATCATCTTGAATGTTTGGCCTAGGGCCTACTCTGAATGCTGCTTCCATGAAGCCTGGAGACCCACTGGAACTCTCTCCCCTTAGCTTCCTCTTCCTCTTTCTTTTCTCCACCTTAATCTCCTTAGGAGTCATTATCCTCTTCCCTTTATTACTCATAGGCCTTGGTGACTTAGGGTGGAGAGAGTTTTGGCCTTCATTACCTCATTCAACAGTCAGGCTCTGGCCAGAGAGAGGTTGTGAAGTACCTTCACCAATTGGTGCCTCAATGAGGGTAGATGATATTGAAGTAGTTGTTTCTATGATAATGCTCATAGGTTCTATCACTAGGCCTTCAGTCAAGGTTGCCCCTTTGAAGCTAATCTTAGGGTCCACCTCAACATCCAGTTGACCAATTACATTGCCTGCTTGAATTTGTCTTCTTCTATGTATTAACTCTTCAACAATCCTGTCTTGAATTTTCTCAGCCATTATGTCAGCTTGCCTGTGTTGAGTTAGGTTGACAAGTGGTATATTGACTAGAGAGAGACTGTCATAGTAGTTCAAGATCTGAAAGTTGAAGACCTCTTGCTACCTTGAAATCTATGCAGTATTAGGGCTCTATATCAGCATCATACCTCCACCCTAGTATTTCATTTACAGCTCCATAGGGTATGGTTGACATTTTACTTAGTATACCCTCCTCAAACAGACTTTGTATGTGAGAGTCCACATCAGTGTGAACTTGAGGAGGTTGCTAACTATGAACAATTATATGTGAGGGTGGTGAATCCTCAATATCCATACTCTGATAAGGACTCCCAGGTTCTGTGATTATGATGACTTCCTCTCCCTTTTGGTAGCATCACCCTCTTGCATAGGTGAGTGGGATGTTAACTCTATCACATCCTCAGGTTTTTATATTACTGGTTGAATCCTCCTAAAGGGTCTCCTAGCTAGTTGTTCCTTGAGATTAGAAATTTCAAGTTGCTGATAATTGACCCTTCTTTGCAAGGTAGTCACTTGAGATTCCAAGCGACTGACTTGGAGAGTAAATAAGTGCATGTTTTGGTAAGTTTTTGCACCTTTAGTCTGAGATTCCCCTCATCTTCAGTAGATTAATCACTAGGGGATGAGAGAATTGGACCTAAGTCTTCTTCCTTATCACCAGCCTGTTATTCTTGGCTGCTAGATTTCCCCTGTATAGTGACATCCTCAATTGAAGTGTTAATAGGCTGGGTTTCCATGGTTGAGGTTTTAATGATGTAATCACTTACAGAAGTGAAGGCCTCTTCCATATGGATCCCTTAAACATGTTTGGAAGATCTACTCCAGTGGCAGGTGGATGATGTGGGCTAGATATGGTAGTAACAGGAGCACTCATCTCTCTTTGAAAAGGGAAAGAGAAGAGAGGCTCATGGTACTCACTGAGTGTCATATCCTCATCATCATAGAATTCTAGGCTGGGTATTGGATGGTTTAGATCAAGAGGCTAGGGATGGTAACTTTCCCCTAAAGGTTGTTCACTAGAGTGTTGAGACTCTGAGTGAAGGCTTAAGGCTTCTTGGGTTATGAGCTCTTCAGTTTGAGCATGAGGAACCTCATGATTGATTATTAGTGAGCTAGGAGTGGTTTTCTCCTCAAGGGAAGTGGAAGCTCCAGTGTCCACTTCCTACTATATGGGTGGTGATATAGGGGCCTTCATAAGTTGAATAACTTAAGAAAGGGTTCGTTTGGATTTTCTCTGGTAGGTGATGGTTATTTTTGGCTGTGTGGGTTGTCTTGAAGAGGATTGTGTAGGTTCAACACTAGCTGGTATTGCTAGGTTGTCACCTTGAGTAATGAGCTCTAAATTTTTTGGGACTAGGGTTGTTTCTACCCTCAAAAGCCCACAGTAAGATTTCTCATTATTTTAAAGATGTCAGGCTTCATCTGTCCTAATTTTAGAATATTACATGTCCCCTCAACTGTGAGCCCAGTTCACAGTTGAAAATGTACTGGAGATATCAAGGAAATATGTAATACTCTAAAGAGTCCAAGTTTGCAAGTAAATTAGTGTACAAAAATTGTGAATACCTAAACTTGATCCTATGAACATCCCATGGACTATAAAAGAAGTCTTCTGGAAGTTGGTTCCATCCTTCATGTTTTTTAGACAAGCTGTGGATGATTACATGGAGGAGGTACTTCCATTGAAAGGAAACCTTCCCTTTTGAAGGTTCTGACTAAGAAGTCACCTTCATAGCCCATCTGCTCAAAGGATTGGTTAACAACAGACTTAGGAAAGGACAGTTCACCTTGCATATCATCCTGCTGAAGATGAGTGTTTATGGAATGTAACATCCGGTTTCTAAATCCGGACTTGTAATTGTATTATAGTTATGTTTAATTAATTAAGTTGAGTTTATTTGTTAAGATTGGTGTTCAGTCGCATGACTTGCATGTGAATGAACTTCAGTCGCACCCCTTGCGTGCGACTGAGATTCAACCACACGAATCATAGGCGTATGGGATTCAGTCACACGATTCAGTCGTGCGAATGGTTAAGTCGTGTGACTGAGTGTGAGGCGGTTAGAATGAATGTGTAGATAAGTAAGGCGGTTAAGAGAGTTTAAAAGCAAATTCCTATCTGCATCATCTTCAATCTCTTGTTCCTTTTACACCCAAACACCCCTGTTCTTGCCAAATTGACTAAGTTAACTCCGTTTCGGTAAGTTTTGAATGTCACGGATCAATTATACTATATTGTAAGCTGTGTAGATGATTGAAACTGATCCAATAACACGTTTAAATCATTAATTTGGTCTGGTTCTTTTATAAGTTAAAATCTGGAAATTCGGATCCGAGTTTTTGTGAAGTTTTGATAAAATAATGATGTGAAACCATTGTGAACGATGTGTATATGATCTGTTTTGAATATGTCATGATTTGGATGGTTAAAACTAAAATTTTGAGTAAGTTTGGATCAAAAACGTCAACAACACAGCTGCTGATCCGTTTCAGACGAATGGGCTCAGTCGCATACCTCAGTCGTGCGAATGAGAGTATAGTCGTGCGACTGAGTGCGAATAAAGGTTCAGTCGTGCGACTGAGAACCCGGTCGCCTGGTTAGAAGACCGAATGAAGACGAGTAATCACTATGTACGAATAAGGACTTCGTCGCGTGAATGAATGGTCAGTTGTACGATTGAAGGTTCAGTCGCATTGATGTTCATCCGCATATGTCCAGTCGCATGAGTGCTCATTCGCATAAGTGTTCATTCGCATAGAAGTCCTGTTTGAGAATAGTTTATTGAATCAAGGTTTATTGTTTTAGATATACCTTGATTAGAAGAAGGACTAGTTATCTCGTGTACGTGGATTGTGTAGATTGTCGTGAGGAAGTTAATAAGGTGAGTTCTAAGCCCTTTTCAAATGTTTAGTTTTAATATTCGGGCTAGCACATATACGGTGATAAATGAATTGAATGTTTTAGCACCAGAATTGTGATAATGATGTTTATACATTACTAACAGCTCGTGGGGCTGTTAGGGTAAAGTTGGGGGTAATGAATAATTATCTGAACATTGTTAATCATTACGTGAGCAATGATTCCAATGGGTCAGATAGGGTGTGAAGCCAGATGAAAATATATTAAAACTGGTGCTAAAAGAATGAATGTGTGGTGTGTGAAATTTAATGTGACAATATTAGCAATAAGTAAAGAAATTGTTTTGATGTAATGTAAATCTCAACAGGCCAGTTAGAGTAAGATGCATGTGTCTGTAGACTGTACAGTGAGAAGGAGTGATGACGATCACTCAGATTTGTGAACATCTTGTGGCGACGACCCTAGATGATTAAATTGGCATCCTACTGGATGAGAGATAATACTTACAGTTTCTAGATGTAGGAAACTGACAGTTTCTAGATGTGGGAAACTGACGTCCGGTGGGACAAAGTAAAGAAAAAGTTGATGTTATTATATTGCCAATATAAATATTACTTTTGTATGTGATGAGATGCTATTAATGTTTTAATAAAAATTTAGAACTCACCAGTTTATCTGATATTTTGAGTGTGTTATATGTGTGCTAGGTAAGGAAGGATCCTCTAATAATAGAGGAAAACAAGATTGAGTTGGATCAGGATGATATCCCAAGGCGATTGCTGGCATAGGATAGGAGTCATGTGTAATAATGTAAAATGGATGTTTATGTAAAAGTCGTGATATGTAAAAATGTTTTTAAAAGTTGGGTTAATATGTAATGATGTTTAGTCTTCCGCTGTAAATAGAACGCTCTGATTTGTGTTTAAAATATTAATCCAACTATGTGACGCGCCTCCGGTATCCTCCCGGGTTTAGGGCGTCACATTTCATCAATCTTTACTGACTCTATTTTGGCAATTAACAGATCAAGATGCATAGGAAATTTCTCAGTATGCTTTAACAGAGTTACTGTTTGTTTCTATGATGATGGTAAAGCATTGAGAAGTCTAAGATTTAGATCTTCAAGATCATGTTTAATGCCAGCTGTTGACATCTCAGTTGTGAGTTGCATATATGTTCATCATTTGGTTGATGGTTTCACCAGATAAATGTTAAAACAACTCTAACTGTCTCTTCAACTTTTGCTTTTTGAGATTTTGAATCTCCTTTCCACTCACAGATTGTCTTTAAGGCTTTATACATGGTATATCCTGTTTGATATCCATCAAGCCTTGCTAGAACTTCAAGAGGTAGTCCTTTACACATCAAAGAGTATGCTTTAATATCATTCTTGACTTTCTTCAGATCATCCCCTTGCAATCCATCTTCAGGATAAGGTTCTGGAGAGTATTTGGTGTATACAAGCTCACTATCAGGCCCATTAGAAGTAATAGGAATGTGGGGTCATTTTTCTATTGATTTCCAAAGATCAGTATCAATAGAATTCAGGTGATGTTTTAACCTAAGTGACCAATTTTTAAAATATGTTCTGTTTTTCAACTTGGGAATTCTGTTTTCAGAATCTTCAGATTTCACCATTTTTATATTTGTTTTTAAGAAGAAGAAATGTTTTTGCTGTTTTCTTTAAGTTTTTGAGTTAAAACTATGAATTAAAAATATTTTTTGGATTTTTCAAAATTTTTTTTAAAAAAAATTCTAAGTGTTGAAGTTGATGCGCCTGAACAGTGATGAAACGCCCCAACAGTTGTGGTACTTCTGACTTTGACTTAGAAATGTCTAAGGGATTTCCTTAGAAAAATTCTCAAAAACACCCAACTTAGATGCGCCTGAATAGTAGTAATGCGTCAAAACAGTTGTCAGATGCCTGGGAGTAAAAACGCCCAAACAGTTCATGCTCCTGAACAGTTGAAATGCGCCTAGAATTACTTAGTATCTGAGTAATTCTAAAGTGTCCACAGTTGAAATACGTCTCAAAAGTTGTGAAACGCCTGACCCAAAAACGCCTTAACAGTTGTAAAGCGCCTGAACAGTCCGCAAGCGCCTAAACACTTAGGCAATTTTCAGCAGTGTTTCAACCCTAATGCGCCAAATTCAACATGTTCTTATGAATATAACGAACTCAATTCTTCTGAATTTCTTTAAAACTTGATGAATTGATCTAAAAACATCCAATTAGGTAGATTTTAGATCGATTAACAATCCTTTCTCTTCAATTTCTTCAATTTAGCAACAACAAATCAGTATTTTGCTTGATTTTCAGTTCGAAAATGAAGAACAACTTCGAACACAAATTCAATCAATTCACTGAAATTGAACCAATTAAACTACTAATTGCGATTCAATTCATGTTTCTGATTATGAAATACAACTGAAATCAACAATATTTCAATCGAATTGCTTTTCAATCACAGATTCAAGTGATTTATGAGTTTGCAAGTTTGAACAAACTCAATCACTTGATAGGATCAAATGAATCGATATGTGATGATGTTAGGATGCAATTCAATCAAAAACATACAAATGTAATCAAATCAATGTAAACAATCAAGAAAAATTCATAGCAGTTCATTGATAGAAGCAAAGACAATTACAAGTGTAAGTAGCAATTACAAGTTCAACTAATTCGTTAGTCTAAACTTGTCTAGTCTAGTCTATATGCACAAAACACATCTAAGCTATTTATACTATCAATAAACTAAGGAACAACTATTTACATAAACAGTCCTATACTATGACAAACCTTATACAAAAGACACCTAAAGACTACATGTTAATCTTCAAGAGGCTCTAACAAAACCTAATCTAGATGTCACGCAATCAATCAAGATCAAGCATACACAAGTATGGCAATGACTTTCAAGCATAAAACAATACACATATTCATATTTAATTGAAAAAAAATCAAGTTCTAAGATTAATAACAAATATACGAAATTAAAACCAAATATTTAATCAAAACATGAACAGTTTTAAACCCAACCTTGGTAGTATTAAAAGTTAGCTACTCATAACGTTTAAAAAACATCAATAACAATAATAAAGTTGCAAACTTTTATAACATAAATGAGATAATCAATGAAATATAAAAAAAAATAATCGATAACGAGACGAAACCGAATAATTTTTAGTACTTGAATGCTTCTTTGCTTCCCGATCTTGCTCATTGCTTTCAAATTGATCTCTAAACATATTCAAAAGCTTCAAAGTTGAATACGAAAGAATAATGTTTGTTTTCTTTTTCTGTCGTCGCTTCTATTTTTTTCTTTGCCGTCGCTTCTTGTTTTTTAAAATACTCAATAGGTTCTAGCGATCTCCCAGAATTGTTATGGACATTTTTTTTCCTTTATTCTTGTCGTGGGCTTTTTGATATAAATCTTCTTCCTCTCACGACCATATTGCTTTCAAATTGCAATTGAATGTAATTGAAACTTCAATCACGTGGTTATAATCTGCAATATATATAT
>BJCO01723144.1:0-14286 GCA_018326465.1 Flaveria floridana | reverse complement strand
GACGTGTCTAACTAGTCAATTGACATTTTCAAAACTAACTTTGTGGATGAGTTATGCATGACCATCTAGGGTTAGTAATCATAACCTCATGAATATATAGTGATTTTTTTAGGAGATTCCTAGACTAATCATACGTGCGGACTATTGCTAATATTCATGTGTGCAATTGAGGTGAGTTTCACGGCCCCATTTTTACTTATTTTCCTTTAGGGGAGATTACATGCAAATTACTAATTTTCTTGGGCACATTTGCTTGTCCAATGATTTCACATGTTATATAAGTTGTTTACTTACCGTATGAAGTCCCTTGTTATCGAACCGTTAGTTTATTTCCCAAAGCGAGGTAATCATGGATAGTACTATTAGGTTTGACTACCTCCACCCGGGTTAATTACCCTAACCTTGACTGGAGGTCTAAATGGGTGCATTATTAGCCTGTTCACACCCATGCTTACGGTAGGCATGGGTAGGGGCAATTTATTACAGTTACAGTCTAGCTTCGGTTACGGTGCTTATATAATATTGTAGTATTGTAGGATCGCCAATCAAATCATGGAAAGACTTGTGGTCCATTACACTGTTTACTATTACTTTAAAACCTATGAACTCACCAACTTTATGTTGACATATTTCATGCATGTTTTCTCAGTTATTTGACATTTGCATCAAGTTAAGCTAGCTTGGGCCACATCGCATTTAGGGTCATTCATGTTGTTTAGGACATTTATTATTGTATTTATCATATTTTGAAAACAATTACATTAGTTCTACTGCTTCCGCAATTAAACTCTGAAAAACAATTATGTATTTTTAAAGTTATTTGCATCGTATGCTTACTATATCATGTTGTGGTCGATCATGACTATGGTTTCCATGACGTTCATGCCCCGCGGGAAACCTCCGTGGTTGGGGGTGTGACAAGATTACACCTATATAACTGTGATGAATTTGTGGTGTGGTTAAAGATACTGATTAAAGTAATTATGTTAATGTTTATAAATATGAGCTGGCACGATTTCTCTTCTATCCGCTCCGTAGTGACTAGGACCACGTCAGGTTGAGATTTACTACTTAGATCAAAGCCCTAGTAATGTAGGTAAATCTTTTGTGACCATTTCGATATACGATTTCTGAAATCATAACTTAATGTAAGAAGAGTGTTGATCAAGTTCATTTCTAACATACCATTAATTTTAGAAAACCATAACAATTACTGTAGATTTCTCAGACTAATAAAAGAGAACCCTTAAATGATCAGAAAGTTAAGGTGATATGATTTATAATAACCATCTCTAGTTAATTAGCCATGGATTTATTATGAAGACCGGTTTCGTGAATAAAAGTAGATCATACATTTTTCTACCATGTATGACATTCATAATTACAAATCATAAGTTTATAACTTCCCATTCAAATATAGGTGCTACTCATCGAAAGTTTTCTCAAGATCACTGTAACATTAACATAATATAAACCACACCATTAGTTCATCACAAGTTACATAAAGTTTCACTAAATTAGGTTAACAAATGAAGTTTAGCTCATAATGAGCTTTAACATAACAACAAAGATAGAAGATAGTAATGAAATCATCGGTAAATTAGAACAATCAAACCGGTGATCGACTATGGATAATGTTAAACGATTCCGAGCTTCTTCTAAGTGTTGAATGAACCTTCAAAACCTTCTAAGGACCTCCAAAGGTTAGGTTCCCGAGAGGGAACACCAACACTTCACCTCCCAAAAGCTCCTCTTAAAGTTGTAAATAAGCTCCTATTTATAGGCTTTCTGGAGTGTCTAAGCACGGCCCGGTGCCTAAAAGGCATGACCCCGTGTTAGTACAATGCTTATGTAAGTTGGTCGGCTCATACGATCAGAAGTTATCAGGGCGCGACCCCATGTTTAGGGTAGCCACACCCCCCTACTACTTTTTAGGAATAGTACTTTTTGTTCTGTCGGATGTTCAATCACGGGGGTGTGCTAATTTAAGTATGGGGTGTGTTTTAGGCTGGTCATAAGGGCGTGGTTAGTGAGGCACGACCCCATGTTTGAATTTCAGAGCTTGTTTTCTTCAACTTTCTCTTTGTTTAAGCTCTTTTTGTTCATCTTGGTCTTTTCCCATCCTGAAAACACAATATGAATGATTTAAGCATCAAATCATCATTTTAAGTAATAGTTTCTAAGATAATTGATGTGCAATTGATGTGTTTTGTATGTATAATTTGGAGCACATCACCGGCCTCCTACACCATCGACCTCCCCTACGACCTCCTGCTCACCGCCGGCCTCTTCCATCGCCACCTCCGCAATTGATGTGTTTTATATGTTTAGGTTTGTTTATGTTTGATGTTTAGGTTTGTTTGATGTTTAGGTTTTTTTATGTTTGATTGATTTGTCACATGGATTATGTTTAGGTTTGTTTATGTTTGTATGATTTGTCACATGAAATATGTTTAGGTTTGATAATGTTTAGGTTTGTTTGCAGATGTTAAAAACAAACAGTCTTCTTCTTGTAGACTGCAGACGATTGGTCCACCTTTTCTCCTTCAGATGTCTGTAGATATGGTCTGTAGACTGCAGATATTTTCTTACAGAAAAAACAAACAGCACCTAAATTTCCTAGTGTTATTCTTAATTTTATTATTTTTTACATTAAAATAAATATTTTTATTTTAATCAGTAGTTCTGATGTACCTAAAAAATAACTAGTTAGACCCCTATAAAGAGAGATTTGTGTCTGCATGGATAAATAGTGACCGTAACTTCAGTTAGCACACAACGAACTGAGTGGAGAGCCAACATTCTTTGCTGAAAAGTTACCTCAAAGCAACAAATAGTACCCTTGATAGATTTATTCCATTTATCAATAATATTTTAGTTACCAAGAAAATTGCTATAAAAGAAAGTTTTACCAAAAAAAATTTAATGCTTATAGTACAACACAATCAAAAAGTGCTTCAATTGTTATGAGAGAAAGTTTCTATTGCAGCTTTAGATCTTTTAGTAGGCGAGATCAACAGAATTTAGCATCTAATGACATCCAAAGTATAGCGCGGCTGTCATCTTTTCATAAGTTATGGTCTTCCATGTGCATGTAGATTAAACAATTACTTTGTAATAGATGATTTTTTTATTAAATTATAATTTTTATTGTGATAACATCATATATATTTATTATTATATTTTACCTGCATATATTGTATGAGAGATAAAAGTAGATGTACATAAAGGAATGGAGATGGTGACAAAACATTTACTTGTCCAACCAAAAATGGTTAAAAAATATTTGATAAATATTTTTAAATCGTACATCAATCCTTCAAAAATAGATAAAAAATCTCTAAAAGTCCAAATGCATATACAGGGTCGTCCAAGAAAAGATAAGCAAAAAGATACAATATTTGACCCCTCAGACATAGTTCATACATTGTAAAAAGAGAAAGTATTGAAGTTCCAGAAAGATATTCAAATGCAGTGGAAACATCTAAACAAGGGTATTTGCAGTGTAGTCAATAAATGTCTTTCAAAGCAAGAGAGAAAAATGTTTTATCTTAATAGACATCTAGGTTTTCATATATCCCAGGGGACGAAGAAAAAAACAATTGTTACCGGTTTAGTGATTGGATTTCATCTCTGTTTTACTCGTATATCTTAGGTGCAGATGATGTATTAGCCGACGGTAACTGTGGTTTTCGTGTTGTAGCAGTTGCAATGGGATATGATAAAAATCAATGGCGTTTTATTCGTGCTGAACTTATAGCAGAGCTGGATGAAAATGCACATAGGTACGGTGCTATGTTTCACGATATCGGGCACATAAGAGAATCATTGGACTGGAACAGACTAGGTGTAGCTCCATATAAACATTGGATGACAGTGCTACCTTCTGCAATCTTGATTGCTAACAAGTTTCGTGTGGTTTTAATGTTTATATCTATCAGTAACTCTGCAACATTTTTTCCCCTCTGGTTATCTGCTCGTGATATCACTGATCACCAAGTGATTGTAATTGCCTATGTTCAACAAATCCATTTCATTAGGCTTCGCTTAGTAGGTGAATATCCTATCCCTCTTCCAAGCGGATATTGAAAAAATTACAAAACGCAAAACGCTAACGATTAGGAGGTTATATACGGGCCGCAAATTCAAATATATCGTGAATTGAGACCCCAGGCACGGTTGAACATCTTCCTTTATTATAATATGTAATTTATATAATTTTTTGAATGTAATTTGTAATTATTTTCGGGTGTTCTATAAAATTAGGTTTAAAAAGATGTAATTTATATAATTTTTTGAATGTAATTTGTAATTATGTGTTTCAGTGATAAATATTCAAATGCAACTCATTTGAGATAAAAATATTTATATACATCAAAATATATCAAGTTTTTTACATCAAAAGAAAATAAAAAATACAACAAAATAATATCTACTTCGGCGTTGGCTGGTCCTCCGCAGCATCCTCACCAGCATAACCTCCTCCTCACCACCTCCGGGCTGCCTCACAAAAGGGACCGGCTCTGGCCGAGGGGGAATCTCAATCCCCTCCCGAGCAGCCCACCTACTGGTCACCTCCGTCTGCCAATCAGGCAAAGAATATATCTGTCGCAGCAGCTGTACCGACTCCGCCATAAACTCACCCGTAGGAGGAATCTGCCTAATGATAGTCCTTAACCCTGGTGGCGGCTGCGGTTGTGTGCCCTGAACTCCTGGCTGTAGCTGCGGCTGCTCCTCCTCAGCACCAACGTCCGCCGGTGCCATACGGTCCGACCACCGTTAGTGTACCATCGAAGGTCGCCGCCAAAATTGGTGGCAATCCCTATGGCCACAACGGTCTGTCGTCCCAAAATCTTGGGTGTCGCCTTAATCGTCTGCCTCGAAAGTACGACGTCATTATGTAGCCCCAAGCGGGAGGCAATGACGGTAATATACGCCCCGTATACAATGGGAATATCCATCTGCAAAATAATCAAATAATTATACAATAAATAGTTAAATTAAAAAAATTACATAAATAAATAAGATAAATAATATTTACCTTGCCCGGATAACACTAAGAAAATAAGCACCCATGCAGTGAGCACGATTCACCTTCCTCGGTGAAAGCAATGCTCGCAGAAAAAATACTTCAAGGAGCGAGACCTGCTCCATACTCTGGTCTCGGCCGGAAATGATGCCGGCAATACACCGATGCAAGTATCGGTGCAATGGATTTCTAATGGAGGCCGCCCGAATGGCACCCTCCCATGGCTGGTCGGATATCGTCGGCCACCACCCAACCAACGGTGCCGCGTCGGACTCCACCTCATCACTAAGGAAGTGGACGTCCTGGGTCTAGGCCTCGGTGTAAAATCCCAGAACGACCGCCTACTGCCTCATGGTAAACTCAAACCTGTGAGCCCACAGCATAAATCTAACAGCAATATGCGCCTGGGGGTCATCTAAAGCCACCGCAGGAGTGAATATTAGTGTCGATAAAAACTCAAAAGTTAGCTCCCTGTAGGATCTCCTATGACCCAAATCAAACATGCGCCTCCATGGCATCTCATCCTCACGACTAATAATAGCCTCACCCCGGTCTAGATCTCCGACCGCCTGCAGCACCTCCCAATCGATCGTGCGGGTCCCCTTTATGGACCATCCGATCAGCCTCCAAAACCTCAACCGAGGCTTCATCTCACGTGAAAACTGAAGATGAGGGTGCGGGTCCAGAAAATCACTATGTCCCTCGGGTTCCGTCTCTAGGCACGAACGCTTACGCAACGACATCTGAAAAAAATTTAATAAGCTCGAAGAACAAAAAAGGGATACGGGCCGTGAAGGAAGGTCACGGCTTGTGTCCATTTCTGGATTTAAAAGAATACGGGTCGTAAGGAAGGCTCACGGGTTGTATCCTTTTCAACTTTCAAAAGGGTTACGGCTCGTATCCCTTCTAAATTTCGTATTTTAGGAACTTGATAATTAATTTTAAACAAATTTAAAGCGTTAACATGAAAAAGTAAAAATGAATATTGAATACGTACCTGTAGCAGTAGTCGTAGAAGGAAAACGGGAAGAAATCGCTAAGAAAATATGTCAGTCGTGACAGAGAGTATATAATATGAGTATTAGGGAAGTAAATAAAGAAATGAGCCGTGAAGCACTTATATAGGAAAAGGACACGGCCCGTGAAGGTCCTTAAAGCCCGTCTGTGTATACCTTCATGGGTTGTGGATTGCCTCATGACCCGTGTGCGTGTAGGTACATAAATATTATGGTCGTAAAGTCATACGCCTCGTGACTGTCCTCACGGCCCGTAACTTTTTTTGTTCACGACCTGTAAGATGCTTCACGGCCCGTTGTTGTTTTTAACCTCTATAAATATGACCTCATCAACACCTATTTTACACATCATTACACTATATATAAATCAAACTTTTATAAAAAAATGAGTTCTACAAGTGTTACATTAAGTTTCACGTCACCTCCCCCGCACCAAAATCCATGGACGAACGAAGAGGATGTGAGTTTAGTGAGATCTTGTATTGAAAATTCGGGAACCATTCCACCAAATTCATGTTTTTGGAACAGGGTATCAATACGTTTTCATCAACTTCTTGGACGTGAACATCGCACCACTCGTGACCTTGGCAGCAAGTAGTTTGATTTGAGAAGAAAGATCACGACATTTCACCAAATTTACAATGACATTTACGAAAATCAAAATATGTTATGGAATGACACGGACATTATGACAACAGCTCAAGAATGATATCAAGAGAAAATTGGAATATATTTTAACCATATTGAGGCTTGGATTTGTTATAAAGAGCTATAAGATTAAAGATTATTAAAGATTATGTGTTCTGGCAGAATGTGCTAATAATTGTTTATGTTTTTAGTAGAGTGTGTTAATAATCGTTTATGTTTGTTTTAGTAGAGTGTGCTAATAGACGTTTATGTTTTGACTATACAGTACTAATAATTGTTTAGTTTTTTTTTTAACTTAAGTTTTAAACAATTACATTATACGTCTTGAATACAGTTCGTGTTCCATAAATCTTCGGAATCTTAGGCAAGCATCCTGTAAATTTACCTTTTGTCACTCTAAAGATCTATTTTGAACCAACCTAAGCAATAACATACAAATTACAACTCCCGAATCTCAACCAATATGACCCCGTTAGTAGGCCACACGTTTTCACCGGACAGTACCAGTTCTTCAATTTCTTCTTGTCTAGAGTGTTGTCAATAATTTATACGTGCAAGAAATATAAGAAATACGATTCAAGTTGAACAATAATCATCCATACATTACGATTAATGCACCAGGAATCATCACACGTGTTTTGACGGCATTCATACGGAAAGTATATATGAACTTGTAGCGACTCCATACAAATCTTAAAAAGATACCAGTTTTTATCGTTATCAGTGATTGATATGTACACCTTCAAAAATAAAAATAAAAACAATTCGCAATTATAATTTATTTTTTTCAATTGTATAACATTAAAAAATATTACCATATCAACTTCCCATAACGCGGGAATTAGAACGTCCTTCCCGTCACCATATTCGTTATCATCAACGGATCCCGAGTATACTAAGTTAAACCATTCGAATGGAAGAATCGTCCTACGATCACTACCCGGCGACTCTTCTGTTCGACGTATTT
The DNA here is from genome assembly GCA_018326465.1 of Flaveria floridana. Classification (NCBI taxonomy): domain Eukaryota; kingdom Viridiplantae; phylum Streptophyta; class Magnoliopsida; order Asterales; family Asteraceae; genus Flaveria; species Flaveria floridana. The sequence continues at coordinate 6,626 of BJCO01723144.1, read as the reverse complement.
CTTCAAATCGTCAGATCATCAGTCTATTTGTCCACGCCCGAAAATGTTGTAAATAAGAAATATTTAATTATTAAAATATTTAAAAAATAAAGTTACAATTAGAAACTTAAAGTCGTGTTCCCTAATAGGACGCACAAAAAATCTTACATCTGAGCATAAAGCCACGTTTTCTAATAGACCCCCCAAAAAATATAATTGAAGATCCACATGACCCATGTAATACACCCTACATAATTGAGCATCTTCGTTACGTAAAAAACTAAATAATATTTTCAGACCAGTTCTTACCGTTCTGCCAATTATAGTTATGTATTGGATCCAGAATGCTTTCCACAATATCAAATGAGTTTGAAGATGATTCATTCTGACGTCTTCTACCACGTCCGCAGGAAGACATTTTGATTGTTTCGTCTGATAAAACAACTAATATTTGTTCGTTTATATAATGTTTATACGAAATCTTAAATCAAATCAAATAATTGTTACTCGTTTTTCGAGGAATAATAAGTCACATCAAATTATTATTAAAAACAGAAAAACACAAAAATCGAGAAGAAAAAAACCACAACTTTTATTCTGAAATATGTAACGGCCCATTAGACATCTCACGAGCCGTATGGGATAAGGGTCACGACCCGTGACGGTAATTACAGTCTCATTTTAACGGGTCGTTATTCTGTTTATAGCTTGTGTAATACAAAAGTTTGAAATTTGAACTTTTACAAGTGTTACGCCCCGTAAGGCCCGTCACGAGCCATAGAAAAAGTCACATGCCATCCATTTATCACCTGACAGTGTGTCCAAATAGCCCGGTCCAAACTAAATTGCTCACAAAAATATCTCAATTGCCTTACATAAATGAATATTCCATTAAAATGACACAAGAATTGATTTTTGCATTCAACTAGAACAAAACAACCAACCTGTTGGAATTTTAATGATAAATTCATTGATTTGTTCTTTACTTTTTGAAATTAGACCGTTTGTCTATATTTCAGTGATGGGTATTGATTTACCTTAGGGTTTATTGAGGCTTAGACTGTATTTCCTTTACAATGTTTGGTGATGATGGAGAAAAGGCAGCTAGATTTGAATCATCTAAGGGTAATCAATCATTTTTGCAATTTTTCTATCAAGGGTGATTAATGGATATTGAAAATTTTGTTGTCCTTCTATGAATGATGTGGACCGCAGATAATTTCGTTTACTCTGTTGTGTTCAATTTAAGGCACTGTAGGTCGCAAATTTTTTGAATTCAAGAACTCTTCTTACAAACTCAGTCTCAAGAACCCCATTCAAGAGATCGATTGTGCAGGGGCGGAGCTTGAACATTTTTATAGGGGGCGGGGGCAAAATTAATTTTTTTAGGGGGGGCGAACTCGAGTTTTATATAAAAATTTACACTATCGGGTCAAAAATTTACACTAGCTGACTAAAATTTAACACTATCGACGAAAAAAAGGGGGGGCGGCAGCCCCGCCGGCCCCTTCAACCTTCCGCCATTGCGATTGTGATTGGATTGGTATAATATTAAGAACTTGACTTCAAGAACACGAATTTCAGCCACCGATTAAATCAATTTCAAGACATTCGAGAGCCCTTGATGTATGAACTTTTACACATAAATCGATTTTGCATTAAAGCGTTAAATGTTGATTGACTCACAGAAGCATTTGGTCTTGTAATTTAAATCACTGAAGCATTCATTTGATTTTACATTAAAGCATTCAAATAAACTTTTTTTTACATAAGTCGAAACCACATAATGTTCTTAAACTTCTAACTAAATCAATTCTTGTTAGATCTAGAAAGAATAGGTATAAATCATTTTGTATAGTCTTAGAACTTTAATCAAGTGTTGTAATAAATGATTGTAACTGACTATCAGTATATATATATATGCATTGAGTATATAGGTTAACCCATATATATATATATGTGTGTTGCTTTTTGTATGATAACAAGCAAAAACAATATACTTGGTGAATTTCTGAATTCGGCCAAGTGTAAGAAACATCTACGGATGAACAATAACGTTAATCCGTAGATATGTTTCTTACAAGACATCCTTTATCTTCGAATGAACAACCACACAAGGATCACTCAAGTGAAGATTCCTACGGAAGATAAGGATTGCATGATGAAGTGAATACTTATACGGAAGACAAGTTTCCTACAGAAGAACAAGACTTCTGCGGAAGACAAGACTCCTGCGGAAGTCCAGAACACTTGTATGATTTCAACTAATGAACAAGTCAATTTCAAATCCCAAGAGATCCGGTGATTCCTTAACTGACTCAAAATGCCTATAAATATGAGTACTGGGTTTCACATCTCGGAGAACACAATTAAGCAATATTACGGCTGTCAACCATCACATCATTGTGCAATCCTAGCCGACGTCACATCAACAACAACATTCATTCGATTGAAGAAATCAATATTCATAGTATTTATAATTATTCTTTTGTAATCATTACTCAATAATTAATAAAATACTTTTGAATCAATTATTGTGTTCGTATTTACTGTTACATCGTGTTTGTGTTCTTCAATTAACAATTAACACAATTAAACAGCAATTAATGATTATTCCGCGATCATTAACTTGTTTTTGTTTTAATACTGATAATTCCTGAATTAAGATCCTTGGATTCACAATTCTATTTCAAATATTTTACATAATTTTAATAATTAATTTTACATCATTTAATTATATGGGAATTGGAAACGGCCTTCCCACAAAATGTGGGGGAAAGACCGCGTACATCTTCCCTTAAATGGAACGGACCCTCCCTGAACCTGCGAACGCGGGAGCTCTTTGCAGCACCAGGTACGCCCTTTAATTATATGGGAATTGGGGATGAAAATAAAGCTCGGGGTGTCAAGACTAAATGCTCTGTGATAACTTTTGCGTTAAGCCATTTCATTCATTTCAGTTTATTGTTTCAATATGATGTTAATGCGTTATCTCAAACTTTCTTTTAAGTGTTAACATGGTTTCATTTCATGTGACATTTAAAGGAAAATGCATGAGTGATATGATAAAACTGGACGGTTTAACGATTCCAAACATGTTTCCACAGTCCCACATATGATAAGACCGTGCATTTATTTCTTGCGGATTATGTTACTCTTCAATATCTTAGGCTGACAAGAACTAAGAAGTAGTAGTAATGCGGTAAATTGTGTCTATGTTTATATCTTCCTTTTAATACACTCACTCTAAGTTTTTCTGTTGCATTATATCAAATAATCAAGAAGAGCTACAAAGTATTTTCCAAGTTCAATTTTTACACAATGAGTTGTCTTTAACATTGATATACTAATTTTTATACACCGAGTTGTATGTTTAACATTGACATACTTAATTTGTATTCTTATCTTTCAAACACACAGTATCCAACTTTGGTATCTTAAAATAGCTAAACGATCATTATACCGTAAAATTGTTATTTGTTCATTGTTTTTCCTCATTTCGTAACACTGGCTTCCCCCCGTTGAGGATAAAAATTGTGATGACGAATATGAGTTTGTTGATGTGTAACGATTGTGTACAGTTAACGATTGAAACTTTTATGTGTGTTTGGAATTTTTGCAATCAATTCTTTCATTTGCAGGTTTCTTCAAATGCACTTGGATGACTTATAACTCTTTTTGGACTTATTTCTTTAATTAAAACAATTTGGTTAAGCTATTAGACTATTATCTTACTGTTTGAGTAGCTTAGGTGGGACATCCTCGATTCATCAAATGTATAGTTTTGTTGTGTGTAGCATTCACCTATATTTTCTTTGTTCAAAGTCTATAGTTTATGGTTCTTTTGCTTTGCAATCCAAGGTTATTAATAAGCAGTGGTGTTTTGTACACATGTGATTATGCATTACAGTTCAACAACCTAAATTATCATGGATATATTTTGTTACGGTTTTGTTGTTTCTTAATTATCGTATTTTGGATTGCATGTATTGTTTAGCGAAGAACTTAAGGAGATGTGTAAAAGACTAAAAGGTATGCTTTCAAGCTTTTGGATAGCACCACCTAGCAAGAATATGTATGCATGTGTGCATGTGTGCATGTGTAATTTGAAATTGTGTCATGATAAATATATTGTTGTAAGATCGAAGCTTTTGTGACAAGGTTGAAAAACAAGACCACTACTTCTATTGCAAACCTGATTGTAAAAAAATTACTTTTGTAAACTCCAGGTGCCCAACAACAACCAACATGGCTCTTAACCATCCCTAACACACGTTGATCACTTTTGTGACCCATATTCTTACACCTTTGTGTGCACACATTATGACCACAAGGCCTTGGTCTTTGTATATAACATCTTTAATTTGTATCACCCTCCGTAACAAATAATAAATTATAGGAACCAAAAGAACAATGAAGTAGCGAATGACAGTATTACCACGCTTACAAATTGAACCCTCACCGCAATGTACGAATGGTAAAACCTAGTTATAAAATAAATACAGAATATGTTTACAATTATTATATGGGGAAGGCTAACCTAAAAACTAATTTTTGACTCTAGAGTCTATAAATGTACTATCTTTTTTAAACTCTTGTTGCATGTTTTAAAATCTGTGTTAATGATTGAATTTTATGTTGTTTGAATGAATTTCCTATTGTTTATTTTAAAATTTGTGTTGTATGATTGAAATTTATGTTGTTTAATTAGATCTTGTACTATCTATTTTAAAATTTGTGTTGTCTGATTAATATGTTGTTTGATTGAATTTTGTATTGCCTTTTTGAATTTATGTTATTTGTTTTGTACTAGCGAAATCCAACTTTTAGTTAGAGAGATTGGTTTATCATCAATAATAGATCCAACCATAGGACTAATCGATTTTAATGTCGCTCGAATGAGTTCAATCAAAATTCGTTTGAGTTGCTTTTGAGGTGGTTAAAATCATTTCTAATATACTTAGACAAACATTAGTTCTTATTTGAACCTATTTCTTAATTCGTACACTTCGCATGTAAAAGTCACTTTAAGTGTAAACATGCGTTATGAATTGCGATTGTCGGTTGAGAATTAATTATTATTACCTACAAGGATTTATATATGTGCCCTAACACATATACGAGGTTAATGATATGGTTTTCGATTATTAAAGTTATGAATTCCTAATCTATTGTCTATCTGGTTCGAAACGGGCAACAACGAGATTGGACTGAAGATGGGTTTGGCTCTTTATGTTCCTTATAAGCAGTAGCTCCATAAGCGCCATGAACGAGTGGTTTGTAATTGATTTCAAAATGATATGTAGTGTTGATATCTTTTATTGCTTTAAGCTTTCACAAATAGGTATTTTGAAGAGCCTCTTAACCAGATCATACCATTTCTCCATGATCAAATCACTAAATAAAATTAGGTTTTTCAATATCTCTTGTTTAGGCTCATCATATGTTTATTATGGCATAGATGTTGATATGAAACAAGGTAAGTAAAGATTTAATCCCTAAATAAAAGGCTCATAGGCACCAAACACGAAGGAATGTTAAACGTTCAGTACTTTCCCGACCAGGACTATTTTCACTTTCGTCCATGGTGTTATGGTCCCATGCCAACTTGTTAAAAGATGATTGTTGTTATTATCAGAAGCTCAACTCTGTCTCCAGCGACTATCTCTAACCACAGACGACTCACATCATTTCCGATAATCCTATTTCAATCTCACATCAATTTCACAGGTTATCGTAATTATCTAATTTGATTGCTCCTCTTCTAATTGCATTTTGTGTAATTTCTGTTTGCAGGGGCGGAACCATGCCTAAGAGTATGGGGTCGAGTGATCCAATTAATTTTTGAACCGGTAGTGTAACTTACAACATCGAACTTTTCAGTTAACCTATAGTTTTTCAGAAGGTTTTAGTATTTTTGGGTTCACATTCTAACATAGATATTGCACGACCGTTGAAGGGTATGCACTTACAACACAACAACGCAAAGAGGAGAGTGTGCAACAACACTTAACAATTCAAATGGGGAATTAAAAAAGTCAGTTTTGAGAACTAAGAAACACAAGTGTATATGAGAGAGAACAAGAATAACACAAGTAATTGGTTTTCAAGGTTGATGTATATTGCTCTCTAGTTCCTTACAAGTGTTTTCAAAGTTATTCAATAAGATACAAGGACCATAGATACTTATACTACAACCTACAGTCGGCCATACTTTGAAGGCCAGCTGAATACATGATCTAGACAATAAAATCAATGTAGAGTCAAAAGGCAGATTGTTTTTTTGACTAGTGACTATGACATGCCATAGCTAACATCCTAATGTATTACAAAAAGGATAAAATACATAAAGTCAAAAGTTACAGACTCAAGACCTCAATGTACAGTTACCAAAAGCATGGACCTTTCACCAACTTATGTAAAGAAGGTGTCTTATCAGAGTTGCAGCGGAAAGGGGTCCAGCTTTATGTAAAAGCTACATCAGATAAAGCATGTGATCAAAAATTCATCGGAAGAAATCTGTCTTCAATAGTTGGCTTTGGAAGACTTTGTCTTTAAAGCTTCGGAAGACTTCATCTTTGGCTTCGGAAGATATTGGTCTTGGCTTCGGAAGATTTCACACTTAGAGTAAATTCTAAGGCAGTGTG
>BJCO01723143.1:0-10452 GCA_018326465.1 Flaveria floridana | reverse complement strand
ATGAAGTTCAGGTGGAGCTTGATGATAAGTAGATAGAGAAGATGCAGGATGAGGTCTGAATATCTGTGGCGTAAGAGCATTTGCCAGCATCTTCTTGTATATTTCTTTTTCCATTTCTTTCATTTGAGATAAAGATCTCCCTGCATATGGCCTATAAGGTATTCTTGTATGACTCAACTAGCTTTTAACCTGGGAGTCGGTCATCTTCTCTATTTGAGGGTCCTTTGGTAAATTCTTTTCAAGCTCTTGCTTATCCTTAATTTCCTTGTATCTTTTGTATGTTTGCTCTTTTTAATTTTTTATGACTTCTTAAAAGTCTTTGAGCAAGTCTTTAACCTCAGAAAGGTTAAGATGTATAAATGAGTCATAAGGAAACCCTCTTGTAGTTAATTTAATCCCCATCAATGTTTGAGGATCATCTGTGAAAAGCTCTTAATTGTTTTGCATCACTTCATCTTCATCTTTTTCTTCTTCTTCATCATCTGAATCACTAAGAATGATAATGGAATCATGTTGTTGATCAAGGCTTTGATCTATCTCCCCTTCCTCAAGTGTAAATGATTTGGTTGTTTGTTGTGTGTCATCTACCTCAACTGGCTCAGATTTATCTTTCAGCAACTTGAGAGGAGGAGATGTAGGTTTTTCTTGTTCAACCTCTGGTTGTTTTCCTTTGAGTAAAGAGGCTAAATACAACCTCTTTCTCTTTCTTTCATAAGTTTTTACAGGAGGCTCAGATGATGATGATGTTTGATTCTTGGATGAATCTTCCAAAGTTTCAGCAAATTGTTTGATTAACTCCTTTTGTTTGTCTAACAATGGGTTCACAGGGAAAATGCTTGTTTCCATTGGTTGTGTGTCAGGAGTATGAAAGTGTTGTCTTAAGACTGCAAAACAGTGCATGCTTTCAAATGGATAAGGTTCCTCATAAATGATGATTGCTTTTTCAGACTCTTTGGTAGTTGTTTCTTCAGCTTGAGTCATAATTTGTTCTTCAAACTCATCACTCTGGTCCTGCTCTAGACCTTTTTAATGTTCTTCTTCATTCAGTAGTGTGTCTGTATGCTCCAATTCTCTATTTAATCTTTCACTTTTTTCATTTTGAACAGAAATTGTGCTTTTAAGTTCATCAATCATCAAATTCTTAGAATCTATTTGTTCTGTTAAGTATGCAATCTAGTCTTGCACTACTTAAATCTTGATATTTCACTTTCAGTTCTTCTTTTGCTTGTTTGAATTGTTATTCTAGAAATTGAACAATCAACTTTTGAGCTGTTTGATCTGATTTGAGCTTCTCTATTTCTTCATCTTTACTTTTCAGCTTGTCCTTAAGCTTTCTAGCTCTGTTGTTTGACTTTTCAATCAGCTTATTATACTAGTGAACAAGAACACCTTTGAGTATTCAATTTCTTCCTCAGTAGGAATTTCACTTCCTTGCTCTTCAGCTCTCATTTGTTCATCATGAGCACTATATTCTTCTTGAATTGGCTCATATTAAGAAGATGTGCCTACTTGTTCTTGCTGACTAGTCTGTTCTTGAAATGAAAGTCAATCTCTCAAAAGATAAGACTTAAGTTTATTGATCTGATTGACTTAGGCTGTGTGGTGGTGAAGACAAAGGATGCTCAAATTGGAATTGTTCCTGTTCTTGAGCTTGAATGAATGGTTGGGGTTCAGATCCAATAGGATCATGTATAATGGGTGCATGTTCAGGTGCAACTTGCTCTTCTTGCATAATAGGGGCTTGTTGGATGATTGGATCTTGTTGAATAGCATGTTGGAACATCATGTGAGGATCATCTTGTCTAGGGTTCCTCATGAAGATGTCTGGAACAGGTATGTGATGATCAATCATATGTGCTGGTACAGGTACCTCAGCTCCTTGGTACAAGCTGGATTTGATTCTGGTGAATACATGTTCATTGAAATGAACAGGCTGAAAGATAGCTCCTTCTCTTTGAATGTTTGGAAGCAAATCATCTATAATCATCTAAATGAACCTTAGAAACATCTTAAACTTGTTCCTTAATTCATTCAGGTTATATATCATTCCATTCATCACTTGAGTAGCAAATTTGAATGGTCTTCTTGCTATTATGCTTGCTATAGCTGAAGAACTTCTTAAAGAAGTAGCATCCCATCTAGTCTTTCTGTTTGTCATAGTCTTTTGATATGTGTGCATTAAAAATCTGAATTGTGCACACATATATACCTTTTTGATTTGCTTCTTGTCAATGGTACTAGTGTAACCAACTTATCTGAAAACATGTAATACATAGTTTTCATCAAATTCAACTAGACCTTGAGAATCATCATCAACCCAATTATAAAACCCTCCTAATAATATCTTCTGTGATAGTATATTGATGGTTGTGGATAGAAGATACTGTCACTTGCTAGCCATTCATTTGCTCTAGATGAGCATGAGTCCAAGATTGGACTAGATGATCTTCATAGATCTCAGGCCTGGCTATCATAGCATGAACCAGCCTAGTCTGTCTTATGGCCTGAATGACATCTCTGTAATTTGCGGCCTTTGGAGAATCAAAGTCTAGAAAAGCACAAATATTATGATCTCTTGCAAACACTAGGTTTGCCATATCTGCAATAAAGAGATTTATGTTAGTATCTTTTATGCTAATAATGTGTGATGATGAAATATTAATTAAGTGTTTATTGAATTGTTATGCTTGTTATAAGTTGTTGAAATGTATGTTTAAACACTTGTGTTTGATTTGGTGTATGTTATTTGACATGTTTACACTTGAATCAGCTTGACCTTTTCAACAGTCAACTTAATCCATTTTGATCATGAAAAACTTGTTTGTTTCAATTTGATTTTATCCAAATTGCATTACATCATGTTTGTTTAATCATCAACAACTTGTTTTGTTTACTTTATACATTTAACTTATTACATATCAATTTGTTCATGAGAATCAGTTTGACTTTTTAGAGTCAAACTTTTACCATTAAATGCATATTTATTGAAATTGCAATTAATGCTTGTGTATTAAATGTCATGCCAAATCAACTGGATTTTCATGTTTGTTACATCCTTTTGAACATGTTGACAAAGCTATAACAGTTTTCAAGCAATTTTCATCATTTTCAAAGATCAAACACTAATGTTTGTATGATTTTGACATGAACATCATGACAGTTCATGAACCCAATGAACACTTAATCAAATTTCATCAAAACAACAGTTCTAATACATTCGACTAAGTTCTATTAACACTTATTCAGTGTTTGATTTCGTTTAAAACATTAGAAGATCCAAGTTTGATTTTTAGTCGATGTTTGACTTAGGTTGAACAATGTTCGAATCAGAATCTCAGACCTAGATATTATAATATATGTTTGATGTTTAGAATCATGTCTGTATACCTATTTGATTATGAATCAGATGAAAAATCAAATGGAATGTTATGCCAGATGATCAGGGGTTTAAGGGTTTATGCACTGTTTGAATGGTTTGAATTTTTGTTTCTCTCTCTCACACGTGATGAACGAAAATATCACAAGTGTGGGACTATATATACACAGGACAAACTATGTGTCCGCTGTGTATACAGTGTTGTATCCGCTGTGTAAACAGTAGACTCAAAATTTAATTTTAAGTGTCCGCTATGAGTTACACATGCGCTGTGAGAACAGTGCGTTCGTTGTACAACTTTAAAAATGTACGCTGTGAATCCCTTTAATTCTTATTATACAGCGGATGACCACTTAGTTATGCGCTGTGAATTCTTTGAATGATTGTTGTTCACAGCGGATGAACATTTCTTCATGTGTTGTACACACTTGGGAAAATTGTTAGATTGTTTTACAGTGGATGAACACTTATTCATGCTTGTGGACTTTTGAAACAGTTTAGTTGTTCATAGCGGATGAACATTTGTTCATGCGCTATGGATTCTGGAAAATGTTTAAATGTTCACAGCGGATGGTCATTTGTTCATGCACTGTGGACCCTTGAAACAATTTTATGTTATTTTGTCTTACACAACAGATGAATATTTGTTCATGCGCTGTATAGACTTCTTTATTCAAATGACTTTCACAACGGATGAACATTTGTTCATGCGTTATGAATTGGTGTTGTGTTCACAACGGATACCTTACCAACATCATCCGTTGTGGACTTGTTTGTTTATCCTTTTTGCAATTTTCAATGATACTATAGCTACAACGGATGAATGTTTATGTGTCCGCTGTGTATATTTGAAAATTATTTTGTGTGTTTGAAAAGTTTACTTTTCTTCCTAAGGATGTTTGATTTTCTTCCGGAGCATACTTTTAATAAAATTTTCTTCTGAAGTCAAAAATGCTTGTTAAAATATAAAATTTTAACATTTTCAAACTGTGGATCTTTACAATATCACTCACAAGTAATATTATACATATGTATGTGTGTCAAACTGCTATGTTTGGGTGCTTGCTTGACTTGGTTGTATTTAAAACTTCAAAATTTAATTATTTTAAAATTTTAACATGTATGATAATTCACTTGTTCTGCTGACATTGATATTTCCATGTTCAATTTCTCCCCCTAAATTTTTGCATGTATATAAAAACTATTTATAAATTGACAAAAATTCAAAATGTGATAGTATGCAAATTTATCAAAGTCCAAATTGATTGCATGTGTGATAAGAATTTAGCAAGATAATACTTTATCTCACTAAGAATTTGTTTTGTGTTGCATGTTTGAACATGAATAATTGCACATAATATGAGATCATACTAGTCTTAAATCCTCATAGAGTTGTTTGATGTAGTTTGAGAATTGACATAGACTAATACAATATTGATTGTAGATATTTGGATCCACATAAACTCATGCATTGTACTAATGATTGATTAAAACAGTGAGTGATTATCATGTTTTGGGTTTATTTGTATGAGTTGTATGTACCCCATATCTGATTGTATGTTAAAATAAATCCTCCTCAAGATATACTATCCAACACTTTCATACTTATGACCTAGTTACTTAGGATTATAAATGCTCAGTTAGATCCTTTTGTGTGATCCATATTGGGATTCTGTTGCACTTCACTTTGGAAGGTGATCCTCTGTGGGATTCTTTTGATTGGTCATCCTTTATGTATATGTGTAAATTCACAGGCGTAAAAAAGTTACGATAAGTGTAAGTTACACTTACATCACTAAATATTTACTGATGTAAGTGTAACTTACACTAGTGTAAACTTTTTTATACTTATGAATTTGCACATATACATTAAAGAACATATTTGTGTATATGTGTAATAATGTTATTCCAGCAAAAAAAATACTGATTTTGATTGATATTCAAAAGTTAACACGGTTCTCGCAATAATAGAGGGTTAACGATTGAACCTTACCCTATATATATATATATATATATATATATATATATATATATATATGTATATATATGTTTTGTTTTTGAATGTTGAACTGTATTGTTAGTAATAAACATGGCAGTAGTGTTATCAATGGGTATGGGTGTTTTAAGAAAATTAAAGCCATAATCAAGCATTTGGTTTTGAATGCAAAGCACTTGAGAACAGCATGCAGAAGCAGGTATGTGTTCTGCTTCAGCTGTTGACACAGACACATTTGTTTGTTTCTTGACTGCCAAGAGATTAATTTAGATCTAAGAAACTGATAACCTCCAGTAGTAGATTTTCTGTTATTGTTACATCCAACATAATCACTGTATGTGTATGCATATAAAGAGAAATAACCATCCTTAGATACCATAAACCAAGTGACGGTTGGCCCTTTAAGTGTCTAAAGATTCTCTTTACTACATTGATGTGTGAATCTTTTGGATCTGCTTGGTATCTTGCACATATGCATACTGCATACATGATGTCCGGTCTGCTTGTTGTTAGGTACATCAGGGAGCCTATCATGGATCTGTAGAGCTTTTGATCAACTTATGTGCCTTCTGTATCTGGACTAAACTTCAATCCAGTTGCAAATGATGTCTTACTGGATGTACAGTCAGACATATTGTATTTCTTCAATATCTGATGAACAAACTTGCTTTGATTAATAAAAATTCCTTCAGCAGATTGTTGAACTTGTAACCCAAGGAAAAAGGTAAGTTCTCCTATTAAGCTCATTTGGAATTTAGATTGCATAAGAGCTTCAAACTCTCTACAAAGTTGAATGTTTATGGAGCCAAAAATGATGTCATCCACATAGACTTGAACAACTAACAAGTCTTGTTCTTTATTCTTTAAGAACAATGTCTGATCTATTTTCCCTCTTGTATACCCATTTTGTAGTAGAAACTTAGATAAAGTTTCATACCACTTCCTAGGAGCTTGATGAACACTATATAGAGCTTTGTCTAATTTTTAAACTCTATAAGGGAATTCTGGATCTTCAAATCCTAGTGGTTGAGCAACATATACCTCTTCATCTATCTTGCCATAAAGGAATGCATCTTTGACATCCATTTGAAAGACAGTGAAGTTTTGGTTGAGCCATATGCAAGAAATACTTTGATGGCTTCAAGTCTTGCTACTAAAGCAAAGACATCATCATATTCAATGCCTTCCTCTTGAGTATATCCTTGAGCAAATAGCCTTGCTTTGTTTCTAATGACAATTACTCTGTCATCTGCTTTGTTTCTGAATAGCCATCTTGTTCTTATGGAATTTTGACCTTCAGGTAGATCAACCATCTTCCACACCTCTTGCTTTCTGAATTGATGTAGCTCTTCCTATATTGCTTCTATCCAACTATTGTCTTTAAGTGCTTCTGTGATGTTTTTAGGTATAGTTAGGGATAAAAAGCATGAATACAGGCAAATGTTTACTATGTCTGATTGGCTTCTAGTCAGTCTGGTATGGACGTCACCTATGATGTTTTCTAATGGGTGATCTTTGTGTATTCTGGATGTGTCAACTTGATCAACTGGGATTGTTGAATCAAGATTGGTGACTGTTTGTTCTGGTGTTGTATGATGAGCAAGGGTATTTGAGGGGATGGGATTATCTGGTTGTATAGGCTCCTGGAATATTTATGGTGAATCATGAAAGAAATCTAGGTTTTCATTGTCATGATGTGTGTCTGGTAGTGAATGATAATCATCATCTTCCTCAACTGTGGTTGGTTGATGTGACGTTGTTGGAGTAGTTGGTTATGATTGTATGTTCACTGGTGTTGATATAGGAGTGTCTACTGATGTTAGTCCAGTTGTATTTGTTTGTTCTTGAGGAGGTGTAACTGTGGTACCTGAAAAAGTGAAGGAGGTAACATAGGATATTCAATATCTTCTTGTGTACCTGAAACATCAAAATAAGATGTGTCAAATGATTTTGTTAGTGTGTCAATATCAAACAATCAGTTTGATCCAATGACTTTCTTTGTGAAAGAATGTTCATTAAAAACAACATCTGTTGATTCTTACACAATATTAAGTCTTTGATTGTATACTCTGTAAGCTTTTGAGCTTCTAGAGTATCCAATACAGAATCCTTCATCTGCTTTTGGAGAAAATTTGAATAATTGTTCTCTGGTGTTTAATATAGAAACAGAACATCCAAATGTTTTAAGAAATCCTATGAATGGTTTTCTTTTAGTCATTAATTCTTATGGAGTTTTGGAATGTTCTGTGATAATTAATGTTCTGTTTTGAATGTAACAAGTTGTATTGATTGCTTTAACCCAAAAGGATATGAGCAATAGAGAGCCAGCTAGCATACATCTGGTTGGTTCTATCAATGTTCTGTTTCTCCTTTTAGCTACTCCATTTTGCTGAGGAGTTCTAGCGACACTGAATTGATGACTAATTCCTTTCTCTGCACAAAAAAAAGAGATAGAGTCATTTTTTAATTTAGTACTATTATCACTTCTTAAAGATTAAACTTTAAGATCTAATTGATTATCAATCTTTGTGATAAATGACTTGATAATGTTTGTTGATTTTGACTTGTGTAGAAGAAAGAAAACACATGTGAATCTTGAGTAATCATCTACTATGACAAGATAGTATTGCATCTTTCCTATGCTTAGGATGTTTGTTGGACGAAAAAGGTCCATATGAAGCAATTTGAGTGATGTGTTATTAGAGCTTACCAATTTAGACTTATGAGACACTCTATGTTGTTTGCCTTTCAGACATGCAGTGCAGAGGTCTGTACAAAAAAATTCCTTTTATGGCAAACCTATGACTAGATCACCTTTTATAAGTTGATTCATTCTGTTATAATTGGTGTGTCCCAAACGTCTGTGCCATAATTGGGAAACATCCTCAGATGCTTTTAATAGTAAACATGTTTCAGGATTGGATGTTGAAACATTGTTCATATCAATAATCTATGTGTTGTTATGACGTGGTGTTTTCAAAAGGAGACAATCTTCAAGAATTTGAAAACTTGTCTTAAGGATGTAGCAGTTGTTTGAGTCAAATAAGGTGGCATATCCCTTATCACAGATCTGAGATACACTTAGAAGATTGAACTGGAGGTTGGATAAGTAGTTGACATTCTCAAAGCTGATCAATCCATTTGATACTATTCCTTCACCAGTTATCTTTCCACCTGTCTTATCACCTCCAAAAGCTACGTGTCCTCCATATTTGGTCTTAAAATCCCGAAGGAGGGAACAATTGCCTGTCATATGTCGGGAACATCCACTGTCAATATACCAGATGTTGTTAGGCCTTCTTTGATGTCCCTATAAAATCAAAGAAACTAGTTAGAAGGTGCAACCCAAGCCAAGATGGTCTTGGGTTTTCCGTCTTTTCCCAAAATGCAAATTTCTTCAAAAGTGGAATTTTGATGGTGTAGGAATTCTAGTTACACTAGATTTCCTTTGATTAAATTTAGCTCTGTTAGGAGAAGTACTTTGAGCTATTCTCCTATAAGTGCTAATGTCTGTTTGTTGTCTATTCTAAGACTTATGTCTTCTGTGTGCTTGTTTAAAGGTGCCATAGAATGTTTTGTCATCATTTAAAACAACCTTTTAATGAGGAGTTTGTCTTGGTACTCCTGCTTTGTTCTTATTAGGAACAGATGTATGTTTCTCTATTGGTTTGTCAATTTTAGATTTTGTGTTTTGAATTTTGTTTTTCTTGTTAAAGAAACAGTTAGCAGTGCTATGATTGTTTCTTTTACAAATTGCACAATAATTATGAAAATGGCAAGTTTAAGTACAGTGATTGTTCATATGACAGTACTTGCAATATTTACAATACTTGCATTTTTCAATGCTGTGAGTGTATTAATAACACCACTCATAGTATGGTAAATTTGCATTGCCTTGATTGTTTATAACTTTTGATTTTAAATTTGATTTCAAAGGAAGATCAAAAGTTACTATTGTTTGTTTTTGCTGAATCGGGGCTTTGCCTTTCCTATTGTTTGGTTGTTTACGAGAGACAGTGGAAGATCCTGCTTTTCTTCCACTAGAGCATATATCAAATCCTTGAGTCTGCTTTGTTTGATTGGTTTGTACATCAACCACACTTGAAACTTTGAGAGTTTCAGTAACTGGTTGAACTGACTCATCATCTAATAAGTCGACTTCATATTCATTAGATGTCAGTTCATCAAATTCATTATTCTCTTCTTGATAAAAATCTGTTGATTTAATTTATGGTGAAGCTTGACTTTTAACAAATTTATCAAAGGTCTTTTTGTTGTTAATGATAATTTTGATAATGATGATGATGATGGTTTTGAATCTTCTGGTCTGTCATGTGGGTCAAGAGACTCACCCTGTTTGTTTGTCATGGAGTCAGGTAAAGGAATATCATTATCATTGTATGGTGGATTAACTTTATTATATCCTAAAACTGAAGGGTCTTTGAAATCCCTTTGTTAAGCAAGAAGTTCTTCAAACTTCTTATTACATACCTGAAACTTCTGAACTTTCACTTCAGTTTCACCCTGTAGTGTCTTAGACCCAGTCAAGGATACAGAGAGTTGCTCTACTTGAGCTGCAAGTGTTAATTTTTCAGACATCAACTTGTCTAAATCATTTTGTAATGAAAGAATTTTGAGTCCATATTGATTTTGTTCTATTTTTAGACTTTCATTCAAAATGTTTGTTTCAATTACTTTCTGTGAAAGTTTGTTTGCATGTTCTCTCTATCTATTGACTTCATCTATGCATGCTTGAGTGTAGAGGTTTTCTTTTACCTCTTTCAGGATTTCTAACATTTTATCTTCAATGTCTGCCATGAGAGCATGATTTGAAGATTGAATCTCAACTTCATACATGCTCCAGTAACACTCACCATCCTTTTTGATAATCATGGCTGAAGATTGAGAGTGATGATTTGGGCTATATTGTGTGATTTGAGATGGGGTTGGTGCAGAGGGGATACTAATTTGATGTCACACCCCCGCTGAGAGCGGAAACATGGGGATGCGAGCGAGACGGGATCGTCATAACACATTGTTAACAATAGAGATGCAATGTATGTATAATTGATGATAAAGC
>BJCO01723142.1:0-10498 GCA_018326465.1 Flaveria floridana | reverse complement strand
GATCCATTTCACCCTTCGGACAAAACTTATCCGACACTAACTTTCTAAATTCAGGCCACAACATTTTGTCAGTAGCCTCCTCGCCTAACGTTTGGATAATCGTATCCCACCATTACAAAGCCTCAGCTGCAAACGAGTGGGCTGCAAACTTTACTTTCTGATCCTCCATACACTCACTCAACTTGATCACGGCTTCCATTTCATGAAGCCATTTATAAGTGGCTACCACATCCATAGCCCCAGAAAATCGAGGAGGATTACATTCTTTAAACTGGCTATACGTAACTCCATTTCTCTCGCTAGACCCCTCAGCTTTATCAACATTTCTACTTTCATCAGGTCTAGCTACATTCAAGGCTTTACGAACCTCCTCAGCAATTGTATCGTGGAAATGTTGTCTAGTCATACTGAGCACCTCAGTGCACTCATCAACATTTCCTTTCGAGGTTCCACCTTGCACTCTTTCACTTTCTCTATTAGCCATAACCTATTAAAACGAGATCAGGATTATTTTGGTACTCGCATGTAAGTATATAACAAGAATACTATAAGTAAAGTAAATTATTAATAATGTTGGTCAAGTACTTTTAATTGTTTACTTTACTTTTACTATTCTCGTTATTCCTTCTCATGATAGTCCCATCACCTTCTCTTGTTTTAATTAGTTATTCTACCTAGCTATCCCTACTGGCATATCTATTTTCTAGTTAAAGTCTAGTTATTATGTCACTAGATCCCTTTAACCACTGCTCCGATACCAACCTGTGACGCCCTAAACCCGGCTGGGCACCGGGGGCACGTCACGCAGTTGGATTAACATTTTAAACACAAATCAGAGCTTTCTACTTACAGCGGAAGACTTAAACAACATTACATATTAACCCAACTTTTTAAAACATTTTATATATAATTGTATTTAATTATACATTTCCCTATTTACATTATTAACAGGTCCTATATCCTATGCCAACAGCTACTCCGGGATAGCATCCTCGTTCAGCTCATACTTGCTTTCCTCTATTATTAGAGGATCCCTCCTTACCTAGCACGCACAACATACTCAAAACATCAGATAAACTGGTGAGCTCTAAATTTACATTAAAACATTAACAGCATCATTACACACACAAAAGTCATATTTATATTGGCAATACAATAAAATAAATTTTCATCATTACTTTATCCCACCGGACTCGTCCCACCGGACTCGTCCCTCCGGATGTTAGTTGCCCACATCTAGCAACTGTTACATCCAGAAACTATCAGACGTCAGTTGCCCACATCTAGCAACTATCAGTTTCCCACATCCAGAACTGTCAGTTTCCCACATTCAGAAACTGAAGTTTCCCATACCAGTAACTATCAGTATCCCACATCCAGAAACTGTAGTTACTATCAGACGTCAGTTGCCCACATCCAGCAACTTTTCAGTTTCCCACATCCAGAAACTGTCGGACGTCAGTTGCCCACATCCAGCAACTTTTATTATTATCTCTCATCCAGTAGGATGCCAATTAATCATCTAGGGTCGTCACCACAAGATGTTCACAAAGCTGAGTGATCGTCATCACTCCTATCAAACTGTATAGTTTATACACCCAGGCATCTTACCCTAACTGGCCTGTTGAGATTTACATCACATTACCATTTCAATAACATTTCTTTTACTTATTGCCAATATTATCATATTCATTTACACCCCACACATTCTTTCTTTAGCACCAGTTTTTTTAACACATTTTCATTTATTATTACACCCCATCTGACCCATTGGAATCATCACCATCATATAATGATTAACAATGTTCAGATGACCATCCTTTGCACCCTACCTGACCCACTAAAATTATTACCATCACGTAATGATTAACAATGTTGAGGTACTAATTCATTACTCCCACTTTTCCTTTAATAGCTTTACAACTGTTAGAAACATATAAACATCACTATCACATTTCTGGTGCTAAAACATTCAATTCATTTATCATTGTATGTGTGCTAGCCCGAATATTAAAATCAAACATTTGAAAAGGGCTTAGAACTCACCTTGTCAACTTCCTCACAATAGTCTACACAATCCACGTACACAAGGTAACTAGTCCTTCCTCTAATCAAGGTATATCTAAAGCAATAAACCTAGATCCAGTAAACTTATTCTCAAACAGGGCCCTCATGCGATTGAACACTTATGCGAATGAGCACCCACGCGATTGGAACTATGCGGATGAACCATGCGACTGAACCTTCAGCCGTACGACTAGCCACCCATTCGCACGACTGAGTTCTCACTCGTACCCAGTGTTCACTCGTCTTCATTCGGCCTTCTAACCAGGCGACTGGGTTCCCAATCGCACGACTGAACCTCCATTCGCACTCAGTCGCACGACTAAACTCTCATTCGCACGACTGAGGCATGCGATTGAGCCCATTCGTCTGAAACGGATCAGCAGCAGTGTTCTTGACGTTTTTTATCCAAACATACTCAAAATTTGAGTTTTAACCATCCAAATTTTGTCATATTCAAAACAAATCATATACACATCGTTTATAATGGTTTCGGGTCACTATTTCATCAAAACTACACAAAAACTCTTGTCCGGATTCCCGGATTTTAATTTTGAAATGAACCATACCAATTCAATGATTTAAAACATGTTGTTGGATCAAATTCAACCATTTACATAGCTTATAACATCTCCGGATTATTCCGTGATGTCCAACACTTACCAAAACGGAGTTGAGCCTAGTCGATTGGCAAGAACAGGGGTGTTTTGGGTGCAAAGAGAACAAGAGATTGAAGATGATGCAGATAGGAATCTTCTTTTAACCCTCTGCACCGCCTTACTTATCCACACTTACAACTTAACCGCCTCACTTCCAGTCGCATGACTGAACCATTCGCACGACTGAATCGTGCGACTGAAGCTCATGCGCCTACTTATTCGTACGACTGAGTCTCAATCGCACGTAAGGGGTGCGACTGAAGTTCATTCGCATGTGACTCATGCGACTGAACACCAAAACAATCAAAGACTCAACTTAATTAATTAAATATAACTAAAATATAATTACAAGTCCGGATTTAGAAACCGGATGTTACAGCTCCTGACAGCAAATCAATCTGAAATTCTATCTCCTATCCGGTGGTACCCCTGGCAGATCCTCTAGAAATACATCAGGAAAGTCCCGCACCACTGTTACATCTCACAATTCTTTTTCTTTATCTTTAACATCTTTGACATACTCTAGGTAAGCCGCACACCCTCGCCTCATACATTTCTCCGCCTTGATCATGGAAATGATCCATGGCACCTTGCAAATGTTATCACCATAGATCGTAATTGGACGACCATCGGGAGCCCTTAATTGGATTATCTTTTGCTGGCATATTATGTTAGCATCATGGGCAGCAAACCAATCCATTCCCAGTACGACATCGAAACCACAAAAGGTCGTGGCAAACAATTATGCAGGAATGTAATGACCTCCTAGTTTTATGTGGCAATCCTCTAACACCCTGACTATTCTAATGGATTTACCATTAGCCGTTTGTACTTCAAAAGCATCATCTATTTCCGTAGTTTGAATATCCAGGGTAGCACAAAAAGATGCAGATACAAAACTCCTACTAGCACCACTATCAAATAATATGGAGGCACAAACATCATTGACGTGAAACATATCTGACACTACATCCGGGTCTTTCCTTGCCTCCTTCTTGTACATGGTGAAAGCCCTTGCCCTGGCCTTGGGCTTTCCACCATCCCCTTTGTCATTATACCCACTTGTTCTCGAGCTCCCCGGCTTAGCTTTCTTGCAATCCCTGCTATAGTGCCTCGACTCATTGCAGTTGAAGCACCTATTCACTTCCGGACATTCTCTGGATATGTGGCCAGTTTTCCCACACTGGTAGCATCCATAGCTACCCATCTGACATTCTCCCGGACGCCTCCTCCCGCACTTACCACACTCCTTAACCTCACCAACCCCCTACACAATCACTTGTTTTACATCCACCCTTGCTTTTTTGTTTCCCGGTTAGTAATTACCATTTCCATACCTCTTCCCATTCCAAACCCTCTTCGTTTCACCCACCATCACTGGTTTGCGATGATCGTACAACCTTCCACTAAGGTCCACTGCTGACCTAAAAGTACCAGGTCGGGCAGTGACCATGTCCCTATGAATGTCCAGAGGAAACCCCTGTATGTACCTCTTAATCCTCTTGGATTCAGGAGTTACCAAGTCAGTTGAATTTTGTGGTGTACTCCTGATGTGTCATGTTTCCAGCCTCCAAGCTCCCAAACTCTTGTTCAATATCATCAAGCTCTCTCTCCGGACAGTACTCCTCTATCACCAACCTCTTCATTTCAGGCCATTTCATCCTCTTAATAGCCCCCTCCCTATAAGAGTCAATGATGTTATCCCACCAACATAGTGTTGGATCCAAATGTGAATAGGAAGTAAACTTCACTTTTTGGTCTTCCCGGCACTCGCTGATCCTTAGCACGACTTCCATTTCCCTGATCCAACGATGAGCGGTATCAGCATTACCGGTACCATCAAATGTTGAGGCCTTACACCTTTTAAATGCCCCATAGCTGCACCTATTTGCCACCTTCTCAATCTCAGAGTCGTCATTATTACCTAGACGATCTTCCTCATCACTCACTTCCTCAGTCTTGACCACCTTTTTCTTATCAACCTTCTTTGAAGCCGTACCCTCTATATAGTTGCCCTTAACCTGTTCCACGACCTCCGGAAGCAGAGCAGGCATCACACAAGATAGGATCTGGTGCACCTCTTGGGCAATAGCTTCCTTCACTGTTTCCTTCAGCTTCGCTTGGTCAGTGGGAGGCCCCTCGGCTTCCATTTCAAACTTAACCTCCTCCTTAACCGGTTTCTCAACTGGCTTTCTGGTAGACCTTTTTGTCGGTTTCACAGCTTTGCTTGCTGTTTCTTTTGTCTTCCTAGGGGACCTTCCCTAGTGCTCCTCCATGTGGCCACAGCTGGGACCGCTTTCTTTGGTGCCATCTCTCTACTTCCTATAAGATTTAGAATGTCAACATGGTCTTTCAAGGCAAGTTCAGATCATGACAAGTTTTGTAAATTTTTAATAACAGTGGCCAGTTGTGATTAAATACTTACAGAACTTCTCATATTCCAAACTCATCTATCCTGAGCCACACTAACACTCGAACCTACTATCCCTATTCTATGCACGATTAGATCACATAAATACAAGTAGACACAACAATAAATGTTATCATACCCTATCAGAATAATATTTACAATATATTTCACTACCTCTTGGCATGGATATTCTTGGACTGGCATCCTTGTTACTTGGTCCCATTTTCTGTTTAAGTTTAGGTTTATAAAATAGTTTTCCCAAATCTCTTAAACATTGGCTTTGATACCAACATGTAAGGCCCTGATCCCAGGAAACCTCATACTTGGTCATTCACAGCAAAACATAGATTTAACACATTCATTTAGATGTATATTGCAGCGAAAAAGTAAAGTAAATTTCAATCCATTACAACATAATCAAAGTAAAACTTTAATATTGTCTTTAAAACATCAAATAGTCTTTAATGATCTTCTTAACAATCTTCTTAGTCAGGGATGCCAGCCTTCAAATGCCAAGAAGCTTTAGATCCATGCTCTCATCCCTTAAGCCTTAAAGCTCACCTGTCAACTATTATGCATAAAAAAAGTCAGGTTCGCTAAGTGAATTCTAGGTTTACTTCATTAAGTAATTCTTTGTAAGATATATTAGCTTTAACATTTTAAAATAATTGGCACCCATCAGAACATTGATATACACATATTATTGCTTTATCAAATTTCTTTATCATTAAGACTTTTGATTAATTTTTAACTATTACTCTTCTTTACCTGTCAATTCCCAGCTACTATCGGTGCCTATGATAAACACAGGACTTTACCGACATGCCGATCCAGGCCTTACTGTCGTACCCAAACAGGCCATTATTTTCATGCCAATCCAGGCCTTACTGACCTGCCTGTTCGAGCCTTTACTTTACTATCATGAGGGCACAACAAATGCAACCCTCCTTTTTCAATTGCTTGCAAGACTTCACTCTATCAAGGTACACGTTATGGGCCTAATAATATTTCTTTAAGTTTCACTTGCATCTTTAGTTTTACATATACTTTACACATGATAAGAAATAAACTCTTAGTCTATGCATTCACATTTCTTCAACAATGAGAGATAAACCATGTAACCGACCCTCCGCGGGACCGTGGGGGTTTGGGGGCGGCAGCCCGTGGTAGTGGGGTTCTAGTGGTGGCAGCCCCTAGTGGGGTCCAAGGGGCAATGCCCCAGGCTGGGGCCAGGCTGCCTCGAAATTGATTTTCTTGTTAAAGCTCTTGAAATC
Source organism: Flaveria floridana (assembly GCA_018326465.1). NCBI lineage: Eukaryota > Viridiplantae > Streptophyta > Magnoliopsida > Asterales > Asteraceae > Flaveria > Flaveria floridana. The sequence continues at coordinate 4,091 of BJCO01723142.1, read as the reverse complement.
TTTGCCTTGAAAACCTTATGTTTACTATGCATAATATCCCAAAAACATGGAAAAACTTATAAATAAGGGTTCTAGAACTCACCTGGTCAAGGTTAATAGTTTCTCGTCTAAGCTTTCTAGGCTAGAAACGCACTACATAACCTGCAGATAAGTTAACACTCAAACAGGTCATTTCTATGCTGTTTTGCTGCCAGTTTCACTGTCAGTTTCGCTGGCAGTTTCGCTGCAGTTTTGCTAGCAGTTTTACTGCAGTTTTCCTGGTAGTTTTGCTGGTATGCTTGGTGGCAGTTTCGCTGCCAGTTTCACCCAGCAGTTTCACACGACAGTTTCGCTATCAGGTGCGCCCAACTTTCGTTGGAATGTCCTAGTTTCTCAATATCTATAGGTCAACCGGGGCACTAGCAAAATTACCATCAAAGCTGTAGTTTCACTGGAACTCTCTTAGTTTTGCTGAATAAGCCCACAGTTTCGCTGATCGAGTTCATAGTTTCTCGCGAGATGTATAAAATGATGAACCAGCCCATTTTTCACACAAAATCTTAAATTTTTAAGTCCAAATCGTTGGTTTATCATCCATGAAACAACATCTAACCTTTTTACACGTTTTCATACATAAAAAATGTGACCCTTATGTGATTCTTTGAAACTTTTGAACCCAAAACCCTAGAAATCCAGATCTATTCTAAAGGAATGTTTGGAGGACGATTCTTAGCTTGATTTGTTGCTCCTTTCTTGTGGTTTGAAGCTTCAACTTGCAGATCTTGAATCCCTTTAGCAATAGAACACAAATCCTTATGTTTTCTACACTTTCTCTCTCTACTTTCTCTCTTTAGAACTTTGGAGGCTAGGGTTACAAAATGAGGAGGGTGGTGGCTGGCCATGCATGTTTAAGGGCTGTTTAAAGGCCCTTAACCTATTAAACTAGCCCATTAGGGTCAATTTAGTCGATAACCCACCTTTCTTCCTTATTTATATTAATTAACCCTTACAAAGCTCATTATTATTAAATGGTTTGCTTTGGGAATTTCAGGACGTTACAAGTCTCCGCCCCTATTACGTTTCATCCTTAAAACCTGTCTCGTCGTTAAACAGATCATGGTATTGTTGCCTCATTTCCTCCTCGGATTCGCAAGTGGCATCTGACCCCCTTCGATGTCTCCATTGTACCTTGACTTATTGGATCTCCTTGTTTCTTAACTGCTTCACGTTTCTGTCCAAAATGGTGACCGACTGCTCCACATAGTTTAGCTTTTAATCAACTTCAATATCATCGAGAGGCACAACCATCCCGTCGTCAACCAAACACTTCCGTAGGTACGACACATGAAAGTTAGGTTGAATCCCACTTAACCCTTCTGGAAGGTCCAGCCTGTAAGCTACATCTCTAACTCGCGCTTGTAACTTAAATGCTCTAATAATCATGGGGCTTAGTTTCCCCTTCTACCTACATCGGATAATTCCCTTCCATGGCAACACCTTTAACATTACCCTGTCACCCACACTAAATTCTATTGATCTCCTTCTTTTATCGGCATATGACTTTTGTCTATCCTTTGCAGCCTTCATATACGCCTTGGTTTTCTCCAACTTTTCCGTTATGGCTTCCAGGACTTCTAAGCTATCTAACTCCTTTTGTCCGACGTCACCCCAACAAACAGGGGTCCTACATCGTCTCCCGTACAACATCTCATATGGTGGAATTTTAATACTAGCATGATAGCTATTATTGTACAAAAATTCTACTAACGGTAGGTGTTTGTCCAAGTTACCACCAAAGTCCATGACATATGCTCGTAGCATGTCTTCCAGTATCTGTATCGTCCTGTTGGATTGACCATCAGTCTGCAGGTGGTAACCGGTACTGATATGCAACCTCGTCCCCATCTCTTCGTTAAACCTCCTCTAGAATTTTGATGTAAACCGCGTTGCTCTATCTAACACAATCGATACCGGTATACCATGCCGCACCTATCTCTCTGATGAACAACTCCGCCAGCTTATCTAAACCGATTGCTTCCTTGATGGGTAAGAAATGAGCACTCTTAGTCAACCTCTCTACTATTACCCAAATTGCATTATTACCCTTGGTTGTAAGAAGTAACTTAGTAATAAAATCCATGGTAATATGTTCCCACCTCCATTTTGGCACCTCCAGTGGTTAAACATACCCATAAGGTCTTTGGTTCTAAGCCTTCACTCGTAGGCACGTTAGGCATTTATTTACATATGCAACCACCTCTCTCTTCATCCCAGGCCACCAATAATCTTTCTTCAAGTCATGGTACATCTTATTTGCCCTAGTATGTATTGAGTAGCGAGTCTTATATGCTTCATCAAACTTTTCTCTTGTAAATTTCTATTCTTCGGAATCCATATGCTACCATAATGGCCTTCACACCCAATGTGTTATCAACTAGATCATCAGCCCTTCCCACCATCCTTCTTTCTTAATTTGGTGATCTTTCTAGGCTTCAACCTGAGCTTCACTTATCAACCTCATAAAATCTAGGGTCACTACCAGCTGGCACGCCTTCACTCGAATTGGTTTATATCCCTCCTTTCGGCTCAGGGCATCGGCTACCACATTTTCCTTACCTGGGTGGTAATGGATTTCACAATCATAATCCTTTATCAGCTCCAACCAGTTCCTCTTTCTCATATTTAGATCTTTCTGCTCAAAGAAAAATTTCAGACTTTTATGATCAGTGAATATAGTGCACTTAGTTCCATACAAATAATGTCTCCATATCTTTAATATGAACATCACTGCTGCAAGTTCCAAATCATGAACAGGGTAATCGACCTACGTGTCCTTTAGCTGTCTTGGTGCGTAAGCTATAACCTTTCCTCTTTCCATCAACACACATCTTAACCCATAGTAGGAGGCATCGGAGTATACCGTTAGGTCTTCATCTCCTTCCTGTAAGGTTTGTACAGGCGCTTTGGTTAATCAATCCTTCAATTCCTGGAATGCATCCTTTGGTCCTTTCCCCACTCCAACACCAAGTTATTGTGTAATGTTGCTTATTAGCAGCTGCTACAATGTAAAATTTAACAAGTTAAAATTTGTACTTCCTTAGATTGGTATTTGTAACACGCCCCTTTTTTTACTTTCAAAATTCATATTAGAGTTTTGGTCCTAGTTTACAACAAAATTTGTCACTCATAGTGACATGTCATTTATTAACATATATAGAAGTACTACATGGAAAATAACTTTTTACAAACTTTCAACAACATGTATTATATTAAATATTAAACGAAAGTAGGGTTCATTCGTCAGTCCAGTCATGTCCGTGAAGGTTTAACCATTTATGGGTGCTTTCCTGAAAACATTTAAAAATATTTTTATTAGCTTTCGCTAAGTAAGTACATATTTTTATTTCAAAAACACATTTTTATTTTCATATAAATCATTCTTTCATAATCATGTTTATCATAATAAATAAACTCAAATCACATGTAACAGAATACGTTTCATCTCCACATAATTTATAAAAACTTATAATAAGTACATCATATATCATGTAATTAAACATATAACAAAATTTTGGTTACGGGTCAGTGTACTTACCTCCTGATGTTACTAACTTGAGTGCAGAATATGACCCTCTAATTGTTGTCTTGAGACCGTCTTAAAATATACTAAAACTGTGATATTTTCTTGCTTAAATCTTGCACTCAAATCTACTCCAATATATATTCATAGCTCTTAAGCTCTTCTCTCATTTATTTTGTTGCACCCTTGAACCATATAACTCTTATATATACATCCACACACTTATGCTAACTTCAAGTTCTTAACAGATAAGGATTTATATATCCCTCTTTTTTATAAAAGAATGTATATTTATAGCCGACACTAGCAAACTTCATGAGTAAGATTTGTCATTTTGCACTTTATCACTTAGATTTTATTGTAATGGCACACAAACCAAACTATTTATTTTATAACAACCCCATCTTTTAACACATTGCAATCACACACGTGCACATGCATTATTATTAAAATTATTATTATTATTATTATTATTATTATTATTATTATTATTATTATTATTATTATTATTATTATTATTATTATATCTTAA